>JAOEHX010009647.1:12278-24096 GCA_025448015.1 Bolborhynchus lineola | reverse complement strand
AAAGCTGAGTAAAGATCTTTGAAATTTGATGTTTCATAGCAGATCACTTCTACAAGTCTTTTTGTAAGAAATGAAGATTACTAGTAATAGCAAAACAAAACAGAAGCAATAAAATCCAAGTTTTGTTGGAGCATATTCGGAACTTATTAATTGAAAGAAATTCAACTTAATGAATGCATTTTGTCCTACATTGCAGTTTAGAAAGGAAGCCAAGGACTTCCTAATGCTTATGGCTATTGGAGATACTTGTTTCACCTAGTGAAGTATGAATTCCTGAGGACAGGAGAGCCTTCTTCAAAGTAGCTGGTGCAACAATGACCCTAACCAGCAACAAATTTATCATGTTATTGGATTCTCAAAGTCAAATCTAATACTGGACTATTTTTTATTCAGATAACACTGAATAAGCACTTTAAGATTATCAGACTTTTAAGCAGCTAGGTTTTGAAATTATGCAGCATCCAGTTTCTCTAGTCTTGTGTCATGCTGGCTGTCAGAAAAAAGTAATGCTACATCACAAAAAAAAATGACACAGTTGCTCTTTTGAGAGCTGAGAATAGCAGAGTATTTACAAGGCTGGCATTCTTCAAAAAATTATACTTGTTTTTGGCAGTGAAGGCAAGAACAAGTTATGATGACAGTATATTTATATCCTAGGCCTCCAAGCTAGTTCAGAAGTCTTTTTTGAGGTGCAAGGAATTCATCTTCCCCCGTATGCCCCAGATGTCTAGTTTCAAGCAATTGCCAAAAGATGCATGCAGCGGAATCTGACCAGAAACAAGCTGTCCAGAGTGGCAAGGCTTTGGCACTCCCCAGCAAAGGCCCCTTCGTATGTCACACATTAATTCTGATCTATGCTTAATTAGGTCAAGCACCCAGTTTAGAAAGATGCACATTTTTAAAGCTTTTGCCTTGAAAATATACGTTCAAAATGAAACCGTGCTGGTTGTTGGCTATGTTTTTTACAGCTTCAGAAAGCTGGCAGTATGTGCTGTGCATTGCACATTAGCAAGGTGTTCACTGCCTGGGAAACTAGGAGATACGGGTTTGGGTGCTAGGGACCAGATAGGTCACATACAGTGCTTCTGCAGCAGTGTACATGATGAAGGTTATTTGCATTATACTTTGCTAAGTTGGCTGTGCAGGGAGTGTGGCTACCTTGGCGGGGTGAGGCAGGTTGCTGTAGGGATTCCTCTAGAAAGACTGCATTCCATCAAGTACATAATCAGGTCATCAGCCAGCTGATGGGGAAGAGTTCCATCAGCGTTTTGTTGTTAGTTTGGTTTCTTATAATAGGACCTATGAACTAAAAGGCTCCTCCGTCCTTCCCCCAGCTACCAGCAGGCAGATAACAATATTGGCAGTCATTCTGCACAGCCACAAAAGAAAATATCTGCCACAAGACTGTATAATGGGATTACTTGTTTGCTTCCTATGAACTTGCAGCGTATCTACCCCCTTAGAGTGTCAGAAGCCTGCAGTGTTGCTTCAGAAATAACAGGGACCACTGTTGAACCCACTGTACTAATGTTTTGTTAATACTATGCATATATACTAGTCTGTAGGCTATAGCTATGAACTGCTGTGCGAAGCAATGAAACACTGAATATCATTTTACTGTCAATGAGCAGTGGGTATCAGCTTGCAATTAAGAAGTATATTTTTTAAAATTCAATAGTAGTAACAAAAAAAACCCACCAAATCCCTAAAATTAATCTGAATTTAAACTGCCTTTTGACTGACAACCAAAGCTGTTTCTCTCCAGCATGTCTGTTACCAAAAACCCCAAAATTTCCCACCTATCCACCCTCTATCCAAATAACTTCATTAAGAAAATACAATTCTTTCTTGGTAGGAGGTGGGTAACAGACATCCTGGTATATTACACGTTCTTGGTCCATTACCCACCCCCTCAAGAATGTGTTATTTTCCATTTTCTAATAAAACATGATTATATGTGCCTGTGTGTATAGTTACATCTTTCAGCATCAGTATTCTCATACAGCATACAGAGATGCTAAAAGTAGTGGGGCTCATACTAAAATGCCAGGCTCTGCTTGTTTGGTATGCACTGGTCCAGTTCAGTTTAAGACAAAGTGACTAAAACCTACCCTAGTTTCCAGTGTAAAGGAAACCCAGCCTGTAGTACTATTAATCAAATCATCATCATGAATAAGCAACTGGGAAAAGAGGGAGGGGGGCATTCTTTTGTTTGTAAATAAGCTACAGCTTCATGGTCAAAAGCATGCTGTTGCTCTTCCAGCACTGACGTTCTACCACAGAAAGCAAGGATGAACTTTCATAACAATTGGACCCTTTATTCTAGTGCAGAGTAAATAACATACTGTACATTCCCCAGAAGCTAAATGGTGAATATCCCATTATATGGTGCTAAATATTGGTATGAAGGTGGTACAGACTTTCTTAACAAATAAGAAGATAATTAAAAAAGCATATTTGGGGAATAATTAAAGATGTACTATCCCACTTTACTGCTTAAAAGTCTACTATGAATTGAGTGGTTTGTTCAGATTAACATGAAACTACTTACAAAAGGTTTCTTGTCCTTAGAAAATCTTGGCAGACCCCAGTTTATAGTAAAATATGTATTCTCACACTGTCCAAAGTTTATATGGTTCTATCTGCTATTTCTATTCTCTTGTTAGCTAGGAGACAACTTACTACTATAAATCTTAATTACAGAGTTTCTAATGTTAAGATGTAATTCTTTTGAGCTCTCAAATCAGATAAAAATGGTAAAGTCACAAATTATGAGAACCTCAGCCATAAAATTGTTAATATGATGTTTATGTTATTTTAAACATTTAATAAAACAAGTATTTTAAAACTATGGTCCGTTTGCGTCACTTAAATTGCTAAAGGAGGTGCTTATTTGCCAGCGATTGCAGTTCAGCACAGACTGTATGTACACCACAGTTGTACCACATCTGTAGGACAGCTGCTGGCATCCCACCCTACATGGAACAGCAGCCCCATCTACAGGCAGCTGCCAGCGTAGGGACCAGCCAGGCAAGGAGTGGGGACATGAGGAGGGAGAAACCCCAAACTAAAACAATGACTCGTGAGACTTTAACCCAGATACCTAAGACCTGGAAGGATCCATCTCTGATATGTGTCCTCCAGAAAGTGACAGGGGCAGGTCTTCAGCAAGGACATATTGGTCATAATCCAAACAACTTCCTGAGTAACATACTATATCCACAGGAGAATACTACCCCAAAATTCTTAGTTTTACAAGGTAAGGATTTTAATTTACACATGGTGTTAACACCAGCATGCTCTTAAAGTCCAGAGAAATATAGTACGGTTTTATTTCAAAACCCTACCATATAGCAAGAAAAGTTTAAGGATGTTACTGCGTTGGCATCTGTGGGAGGTGGGAGTAACAATGGTTTAGATGTGTTTTCAAAAAGTGTAAACAATAATAGTTCGGGCTGTTAGGTAAACTCTGAACTTAATCTAGCAGTTCTCAGGCTTGCCAGGAACATTCTCACTATGACAAATACGTCACTGTACTCTAAATGATTCCTGTAAGGCTGTTTGGAAGCAGGGGCGCAGTAAGATAATAAAATCACTTTGACAAATAACAAGAAAGTTGGTTGCTTGTTTTACAAGTAGAACAGTTCTTGCCTTTTCCAGTTCTGGGGAAAATAAATAAATAAATACATACAAATTCTTTCTTGCTGAAATAAAATCTGCACAGTTGGGAACTTCAAGAGTCAATAATCTCCAGCAGCCCAAAGCAAAGACACTATCTCAAGGTCTGAATTCAGGCACTCCATCAGTGTATTTGCAGACAGAGGGAATGTCACATCCCTTAGAAGTCTCCACTGTCAAATATTCAGAAGGGGGGGGTTTAGATTTTAATATTAAAGCTTAAGTCCGGTAAATGTTTCCAGCCATCTGCATTGGAAGACCCTGAAATCAAACCATCTCCAGTCTCTAGACTGCTGCAGCAATTCTGTTTTCAAATGCCTGTGCACAGCAGAGGTTACCATGAGTCCATTTGCATCTCCTCTAGCTGGTCTGCTGGATCTTGGCTCATTCCCCAAACTTCACGAAGATTCATGATTATCTGGGCTTCTTCCAGTGCTCAGCAGGAGCACAGCAGGATCAGACACACTGAGTGCTGAGCACAAACTGGAATTGGTCTGTGTTTCTGTATTTCCATTTTAATTCTAGTCACTGCAAAGCCTTTCAGTAACCTCACTTTCAGAAACTTTAAATCTCATAAACATGTATATATTTTTAGATACATATGTAGAACATGTATATTAAACATATGTCTCAGGACTTGTCAAAATATTTGGCATTCATGTATCTATGGATGAAGATACGAGTGCACATAGACACATAATTTTGGAAGGGAGGGAAAGAGGGCAGATCTAACCTGAGTAGGGCCAAATCCTCACATAGCTTGTTGGTTTCTGGAATGGGAGAGGAAGGGAGCTTTAGTATTGATTGCCATTACAATTAGGTGTAACAGGAGGGTAGCAACATGCAAGCATGCTGTAAATAGTGGCACACTATAAGCTGCCAATGGATGTAACGGGAAACTGATTTTAGCCAGAGCTGCCTTAATTTCAGTACAAAGGTAAGATATGCCTTACCTAATTTTTAAAGTCACACATACTTGTGACCAAAACTTTGCCTTTTTTCCCCCAGACATTACTTTGAATGGTAGAAGTTTAAATTACTTTTAAAAATGCCTGCTGTTAAATTCTGAGGGGGCTACAGGGACCAAGACTTGGAGACGGTAGATGTGGATGGACTGGAATTTTCTAGTTTCTGTCCGATGCTATTCAAGAAGAAGCATTTCATTGTCATAAAACTAAAAAATAGTTACAAATTTCTTAGTTTTCAAAATAATTGTTTACCAAAAAGCACACTACAAAACATTTTGCACCAGGCATTATTGATAAAAATATTCTTGTCAAAAATTAGAAACCATTTTACTAGCTCCTTTCCAAAAATCATATCTGTTGTAGAAAGTTTTTAAACTTGGACTCATTGCACCAAATCACAAATATATTTCCCTTTAAATTTCTCCAAAAGGATTTGGTTTTGTTTTTAATTGAAAACCTTGAGATATATACCTTGATAAAAGCAAAACAAGAAACAACCAGACCAACCCTGAAAAAGTGGTATGAAGACTGAGGTGGTATGAAGCAACTATGACTAATTCTGGGTGAGAAGAGTTTCTTCCTGCCATGTAAACAAGCATGCAAGTAGCCTGTTACTCATCACCAGTTGGCCAGTTTCTCCTAAACACTATGGTAGAAGTGGCCTTGTGGAACGTACAGCATGCAGAATGCTGCCAATACAAGATAGCAACCTCTTTTCAACAACACAGGGTAAATAGACATAAAAAGCACTTGTGTATGTGTGTGTGTATATATCTATGTTTGTGTGCATGCATGTCATATATCTACGTGCATCTTTAGATATAGATATGTAAGTGTGGGTGCCACAGATTCCGCAGGTCTAATCCATTGCTGCAGGCAGGGGAGCTTGACTCACACCAGCATTAGAGCCAAATCCGCACCCTATGTTTCTCAAAGGCACCTCTTTGCCAAGACATCTGGTTGTCTGTTGTTCTGTTGTCCCCAACTGCAACAATATTTCTGATACCCCAACATCACTTTTTTTGCATTCTTCTAGAAGTCATGCAGCTCCAAAATTTCCTCTCTCCTCATAATCTTCTCTTTTCACACCCCACATACATCTCTCAAAATGTTTTGATTATAAATCATTTATGATAAAATCATTTTCTCTATTAGAGATGAGGAAGACAGGGAGGAGGGTCCAGAGAGGATCTGGCATGCCTGGGGTCCAAGATTAGAAGGAAACTGACTTGTCACAGCTTCACTGTAAGAAGAAAGAGGACTGAGCTTGATGTTTATTCATCCCCAGAATATCCACTTGATGGTCCACAGCTGTTTGATGTAGGCTAAAGCACAGGTAGGAAGGAAAGGAGAGAAGGAAGCGCAAAGCTGCCCCAGTTTGCACTGAAGGACTCGATAAAAGGGAGTGGCACTGTCTCAAACTTTGCACAAGCTTCCTGCTACTGCTACGGCCACTGCAACTTTATTCTAGTCTCGCCCAACAGCATTTAGCATAAAAACCAAAATCTGACCCCTGCAGTTCTATTAGATAGAAATATATTTCATTCTTCTTTTCAAGTTAATGGCACACTAAGTGGTTGCGATTTTATAATTATACTCTTCCATCAGAAGAGCATTTTGGCAGTCTTGCTCCAGGCTTTGTAAGATTTATACTACACATCCTAATCCAATAAGAAAAGAGAAGGAGGTTGAGGGCTTTTTGTTGTTGGTTTCTAGGTTGTGATTTGGTTTAAAGAACAAACAGAGGATAAGCCATTCAGCCCTACTAGTTTTTAAAACTAAGGATGGAGACCACACCTCATTATGTTGGTGTTCTGGAAAATAAAAATAGATAATGTTTAGTAATCATCTTCTACTTCCTTGCAATAGACCAGACATTAATAAGAGAAAAAGACACAGTGGTATCATGAGCCTTCCCTTAATGAAAACTGTTTAAAATGCTGAAACTCATGGCATGCAAAGACACTGTTTTCATTCTGTTAGCAAATCTTATCTTAAAATATAATTTTCCACTTTGTTAATGTAAATGTGATCTTTAGGGAGAAAAAAAAATTGATTTTCCATTAAGATACATCAATGAATTAAGGCCACCAGCAAGAAAGTGCAAATTCATTCTGAAGAATAAAGACTTAAAGGTCAACCTGCAGACTTCAATATTTAAAGCTTTTCTTCTGAAATTCTGATAACAGAGTATTATCAAGCCAAATAATCAATTAAGCAAACTAGGGAAATTGTATTACTATTCATTTGCTAATAGAAGCAAATAGGGAGGTGGAAAATGATTTAATGTAGGACAACCAATCCTTAGCTGATAGACTGTTGCTTAGATGAAAGAATAAGCACCATGTCAAGGGGAAGGGATCCCAGCCAATCTCCCTCAACTAAAGACAACTAGAATTTACTATTGTTCATTAAGAACATACCCCACAGGTCTCAGTTTGTAACTGCCTGAATCAGGATTATTTGACTCTGAAAATGGTGGCACAGTGATGAAGCAGATTTCTGGACTCCAGCATTTATGCCCTACCTCTCAAATGGGGCACCAAAGAACAGAAAGTTGACTTAACCCATATCCCACTCAGAGCCATGAAACGGGCACACCCTTACCTACTTCTCTTGCCAGAAGTGACCTGATGATGCAAATTCCTTTAACTCCTTGCAGTGCAATCCCATAGGTGACTTGCTCCTTCTGGGGAGACAGGACACATTATGCTGCTAATCACATGAGCTTCACCCAGCCCCAGATGCAAAAGCCATATCAAAAGTAGACATTAAAGATCTGCATACTGCAGAACAATGACCCAGAATGAAGATTAGGATAGGACAGCATGAAGGCAATAGCTCTGAAGCTGCCTTTGAAAAGCCACCTAGTAGTGATTTCAATAGGCTGCCAAAACAAAACACCACAGGGGAAACCACACCAAATCTCCTAAAACCATTATTCTGCATCTCTACCCACTGGTCTTGTCTATGTCCTGATATGTGTCCAGGAACCACAGAGAAAGAGGAGAGAGTGAAAAAAGAACATCATAGATGAAGGTCCACTGACAGCAATTGCAGGTACAGGGGTGCAAATGACAGTGTACCTGCAGAGATCAGCCTGAACATAACTTGATCCAAGGCCAGGGAAGAAAGTAAATCACTAAAATCACTGCTCAACAAAATCCACAATTCCCCAATGTTCTCTGAACAGGGTATGCAGAGAGCTTTTCAGAAGGCTTTCAAAAGAAATTCCCACCTCAGTAGTGACTCAAATGCCGTATTTCTGTTTCACTTCTCACTGCAAGCTCCTCCTCTCCAACTGAGCTGTTTGGGCTTACAACCACTTCTGAGGGCACAACCCCTTGAGAACCACTGGCTTAGAAAGGTATTTGGGAAAAGCTGCTGCCAAAGCGCCACATAATTATTGGACTAAGTGTATATAAACTAGTCAGAGAAATCAGGGCTGGTGGAAATGCCAGCAAAAAGGTTTATAGGAAGGTGTTGTACCTGTATTTAGATCAGTAAATGTAAATATAGAACAGGCAAGATTTGAAGAACACAAGGCAAAGGTTTTGGTAATTATAATGCTGGTCCCTTCCCACTGTCATTTGTCACTGTTTCTGACAGTATTTGCTGTACAAGACACTGAAAAGGCCCCAGAGAATGGGCAAGTCACACCAGTCTCTTTGCCAGTTACATCTTGACAAGAAAGTAATGGAAAGCTACAGCATGGCACAATCTTGCTGAGATACGATGTATTTAAGTGTATGTTATTCCTTCCCATTGCCTCAGGCCTTCAAAAACGAAGACCTTTTGGAACTTGAGGAACTAAAGAAAAACTAGAGTTTGTAATTGTAGAGTTATAAATAAACATTTGGCTACTTCGAAGTGAGAATGACAGTAACTTACTCAACACTGACGATGCTTATGCAACACTGATTTTAAGGGGAAATCTTTCCTTGAGTTTGTCCTCTCTTCACAGTCCATGTTTATTGATCATTTTAGCACATTTCATCACTCCCCTCCCAGCAGTGGCTGATGTGACAATTGGTCTGGCAAAAAAATCTCAGTTGCCTGTGGAGGTCTCTAGAAAGTTTGCTGCCACACTCAACACCTATGGGGAAACAGCTGATAAATAAGGGGCTGCCACATATGATATACCAAGAAAAATACTAAGAAAGATTAAGTCAGTGATGGCAAATTCAGACTAATAAGGTAAACTAGTCTGAAAAGGCAAATGGGGCTGAAGTCAGGGATCTGACACTCTGCAGGTCAGGACAGCTATTATACTAAAGCAGGGCCAAATACAGTAAGCTAGAAAGTAAAAGAAATAAACAAATTTTTCAACTTGCTCTAGTGAAAGAAAGCAGATATACACAACCACACTACTTATGACTTACAGTTCCATTTATTATTAAACTCAAGTAACACAGACTGACTCCACGTGCCAGTTTATAACCCCAGCTGGACAAGAGACCTCTTATTGGCTGTGACACTTACGGGCGAGGTGTCATAAACAAAACTTTAAAAGTTCTGGGGTTTGCAGCAGTAAGAAACAACTAATTTGGGAAGCCACCCCAAGTGAACCTACACGCACACAGTGTATTTGCCCCATAGTTGCACTGCCAGTGTTTCACATGAATCACCCTGAGTCTGGCAGCCGGGTAAGTGCAGTTCTGCTCCAACACAGGTCAATTAAGAAAGCACAGTCTCCATGGGAGACAGGGCCACCCGGCTGTGTGATTCTGACTACACCACCTAGTTCTAAAAGAGCCCTCAGCCCCATTGGCAGTAAATCCTAGGCTTCTCTTGGCAGAGCACTAACCCAAATAAAATTCTTTCAAATGAAAGTCAACTCACTTATAAGGAAGTCAGAGCACAGGACAATTTGCACTGTTGTGCATCATTATGTCCCAAACACATCTGAACAACTCCTCACAGAACTACTGGGGAAGTGGACATGTTTCTCCATCCAAGCTGACCAAATGAAGGAAGGGAAGCCAGAAGAAATCCTTTAGGCCCAGATACCTTTATATCCTGCAGTGCCAAAGATAGGGACAAGAAGAGACCTCCTCCAAACCCCTTGCTCTACTCCTGGAGCCTATCCCTCCAGCCCTTACTGTCTTCAATTTCTTAGGGTCTTATAAAGCCAGATACCTGCCTCAGCAGCACAAACGAGGAACCTCCGGGGAGCTGTGCAGGACAAACACACCTTTTTATTTGTGACTCTCCCTCCACATTACCAAACTGTAGTCTGGGAAACAGGCAGGACTGCACTTCCCAAAAACAACGGTCATCCAGTACTAAAGCACTCAAAGAGCGCTTTGCAAGAGTAACTTTGCATAGACATTCCTGCATCCTCTAGAGGTGAGCTCCTTAGACAAACCTCACAAGCCAATTTTGGGACCCAGCAGACATTCACATGCATAAATAGCCAGGCAGCAGCTCTAAAGAAAATTACATCTATTTGTATATAGCCTGAGAAGTCAGTCAAACGGCTGCTTCTGGGCAGTGTGAGCCACACATTGAATAACTGAATAGAATGTTGCAATCTTGCACTGGTTTTGTATTTGCTGAGATTTTGATTCATATTTTTAATTAGATTACCATGGAGAAAGACATTAGAGACTTAAAGCTTCTCCTTTGCTGTGAGGGGAAAATCTGTGTTTTGTAAACATGTCAAATGTTTATACAGTGAAATTAACAAATCCTGATGAAACTGAGTTCTGTGATACCACCTGATCTGCAAATGGATTTAGTTTATGTTCAGTTTACCCATCATCCCACTTGTCTTCACAATAAAGCTTGTGAAGTGACAATATGCTGAAAATAAGCTTCAGTTCAGTTCAGGTTACCCTGAGACACCAAATACTGTAATCACCTTCCCAGGGTTTTCTTTCTCTCCTTCCACTGCACTTCACTTTCCAGCTTGGTCACATATTCTCTCCCTGGTGAGCCACTGCAAGGCCTCCTTACCTTGGCTCCCCTCCTGAAGATGCGCAGCTTATTATTTCTACCTCAGCAGCCAGCCTGAGCATCTCTGTATTGAATTATCTCTGAGGTCTTCATGGCATTCTTCCAAATTCATCAAGGTCATTTCAAATTTTAATCATATCCTCTCATGTTTCAGCTCTCACTGCCAGCCTGATGCCATCTACAAAATTGAAAAGCACACATTGCATGCCAACATCTAGATCATAAACTCAACTCCTACACAATGCCAAACCCTCTAATTTCCTCACACTGCTCCTTTTCTTCCTTATCCCCTGCCCCTTTCACCTCATGAGGAAACTGGTGCTCAACTGCTAATGACTGGGACTTGGAATAGATGATCTCCAGAAGTCCCTTGCATCCTAACAGTTCTGTGATAGCCAACGCTATAGGCCAAGCACAAACCCTTACTCCCTTCCACATGAGATGACATCACTCATGGGTGCAAGCAGCCCTACCACCACTGCTGCAGACACATCACTCCCCAGTCACCCCCACACCACATCCCACCTTGCCTCCCCCCAGGGCCTCCTGACACTATTTCTTTTTCAGAAGGTTTTAACTTCAGGTTTAGCAGGAAAAATCCTTTAATCAAAACTCCAGGCTTCAGATTTTAACACAAGCTTGCCATTTTCTAAAATGTACTCATAATTCATAACCAGGGGTAGCTAACACTCCCCTTCAAAACAAAATACTTCATTTCCGACCATTTGTATTTGTATTAGGCATCTTGGGTCCCATTTATATTATTTGGGTGAGTAAAAGAGAGAAAAATATTTTTGACACAGTCCTTCTAATTCATCACCTTATTCTATATTATTCCCCTTCTTTTTGTGAACCAGTACCTATCTTACATGCGTACTTATTGATATAAAGTAATATATCAGTACAATATTTGAGGGAACAAAACGCCTTCTTGTCAGAGAGCCTGAAAACCAATATATCACACTGAGTTTAGTTCCTTACTGGATGGGTCCTGCTCATCAGAAGATCTGAGAACTCCTCTGATGCTACACTGGCTGAAGTCTTACCTATTCTGAAATACTGTTGTAGAGATAGACAAAGTAAAACTGAATCCCGAGCTAGGATTTCTAGCTGTCGTGGTTTGGGCCGTAAATCAGGCACACAGTTTGCTACATGGAGAATCAAAAGAATGCAACTCCCACAGGTTGAGATAAGAACAGTTTACTAACTAAGGT
>JAOEHX010009647.1:1704-12178 GCA_025448015.1 Bolborhynchus lineola | reverse complement strand
CACCCCCAAGTCCTTCTCTGCAGGGCTGCTCTCAATCTCTTCTCTGCCCAACCTGTAGCTGTGCCTGGGATTGCTCCGACTCAGCTGTAGGACCTTACACAGTACAGTGTAATACCATTAGGTACAGCAAGCCACGTGATCAGAAATAACTGATAAGGAGCTGATGCCTAAAAATCAAACCGTAAGAAAGGTAATCCTTACAGTTCTGTAAGTTTAGAGTGGTTTAGAAAAAAGGGAAAGTGAGAGAGAACAAGATGAAGCTAACAAAGTGATGGTATTTTCCTGATTCATGACCAAGGAATCCCCCCATCAGCAAGCTTCTGAAAAACTTCAATGAGTAATAGTAAAAGCTGGAAGAGAGAATGTGAGCTTACATGTCTGATAAAAGACAATCCCAGTAGTGGATAATAAAAGCGACAGCTACTTCTTTCATATTTATTTTTCATCTTTGGCATTAAGGCGAGTCTAATGTATTTATAAAGACTTTTTATATATATTTTTCCAGGCTTCACCTGCATAATTACTGACTCAAAATAAAGAACATGAAAGAAAGCAAAAGAGTCGACTAGATTAAACTGAAACTAGCTTCTATTTGTATTTCTTCTAATCGAGATATTCTTTAGCCTTAGAAAGCAGTATAAAATCAGCCAATGAGCAATACAAAATAGCAAATACATTTTGGTATGTAAAGTAAGAATGCCTGCTGCTGTTAAGTTGTTTTTCAGGATTTGTTTTATTATAGCAATTGGCATTTTATTCGGAAGTGCTATGTTCTGTGATAAATATGGAACTGGAGCATTGAAAGTTTTACTAAACGAGACACATATATCAGTTTTACTTACTTCTCAGCAACAAAAACGGGCATGAACCCTCTGACTCTGTGCACACTGGCAACCTTCCATGATCATGTAACAACCAAGATAGTTACACTGAAAAAAAAAGCAGGAACTTCAGTTAGAGGTTAGGATACTCACTACCTACACTTTTTTACACCAGTTCCACTGAAAATATCAGAGAAAAGTTTTAGATCCGATGGTAAATTCAGAGAGAGACAGAAATAGCATTTCCATGGAAAGATGGATCAGATTTTCCTGAGCAGGCTTTGAGACATACAAATATTGTAAGACTCAGTCATCGCTGCCACCAGCAAAAAATGAGTGAACAATGCATTCTTAGGAGATAGAATTTGCAAAGTAGCATGACTTTACAGGCTATTATGGCTTAGACAATCTCCAAACCCCAGACAGCACAGAACCACACACTCGAAACTGACAGAGGATGCTACAACCAGATGTTACTATCCTGCCAGGATAGGCCTGACTAGGTGCATGAAACTTGCCCTAGCTGAATGGCAGAACTCTGGAGAACCAGTCATTAAAACTCATCTTGTATCATATTTTGCCATCAGAATCTTACCTTCCATCTGTACAATTTAGTTACGCACCTTCATGAATGTCTGCATGTGTGTCATCATAAAATGAAACAATTAATTGCAAATTTACCCCTAGAAAACAGTGGAACTCACTTCAGCATACTGATCTTGGCAACATAAACCTCTTCTATTTTTTTATATAGCACAACTGCAAGATCTTTGTGCTTTAATTCCCTTCTATAATACCACTTAGCCTGCAGCATTCCAAATTAAAAGATCAAAATTTCTTGGCAATATTTATCCATTCTAATCCAAATTTCTCTGGTAAAATGTACGGAAACTGAAGACTACAGTCACCACTATAAAAATATCAAAGGCATATGCCTTGCATCCCTTTTCTTATACACAGAATTTTCTATGTAATAGATCTTAACATTTGAATCTTTTCCTGCCTTGAATGTCCATGTATACATAGTTGCAGCATTATTTTTCATTAATTTCATTTATGTGCCTAGTACTTTAAAAATTACATTCAATCCATTTTATATAAAGGAAAATCATTCCCTCACCAAGAACAAAAATTAATTTTATTACAACATGAAGAATATTTACCGTTTCTCCTAGAAAAGAGAAACAGCTGAATGATTTATCCATGAAGCCCACAATTTCTCATACAGCTAAATAAGAAGGAATAATCCTTAAAGCCGTAGCAAAGCTATAAGCCAGTATTTCTTACCTGGGCACTAATTCTACTCATTCACTGACACAAATTCAGAACCATAGACAGATATTTGAGGAACAAGTTATAGGAGAAAAACCAAAAAAACATACACAAAAGTATTCCAAAGAACTAAGTTTTAAACTGTATTACTTACATATGTTAATAATTAACTAGAAAAGTTAAAATAATGTAATAAAAGTATTGGATTTAAAAACAGAGATATTATTTAATGTTACAAAAAAACAGGGGGGAAAAAAATCTGCCTGAACATATATATTCTTCTAAGATGGTAATAAATAGCAGTAGATAGCTAGCCAGCTGGGATTAAACCTTGCCCATGCACAAATGAAGTGAAGGTGCAAGGAAAACAGTGTCTTTTATTACCTGCAGGTGGAAACCTTAGTAAGAACATGCAGTCCACTGCCAGAACACAGCTCCTGTGCAAAGCCCATCTTTTATTCCTTAATCACTAATAAAAAGCTGAACGATTATGAATTGATTATGGCAAATATGGTAAGTGGATGTACATAATTCATCATCCTCCCCCCAGGCAGGAAATACACAATGCTTTAATTGTTCTTAAAACATGCTGTCATCTTTCAATCTGCTTCTACTCCACACCTACCAGACTGATAAAGCACATTAGAAGCCACTGATGGAGTTCAGCAATACTGCGGACCACCCTATGTCATGATTTATTTTAACAACTGAATTAATCCCAGACACTGTAATGACATTTCAAGAATGACCAGAATGACCTCACTTTACACAACCTTCTGTCAACTGAGCCCAATGAGAGGTGGGATAGGCTAGGATTTCACTCCTAAAGAAAGGCTGTGTCATTATGACACCAGCAGGGATTCACAAGAAAAGCAAGGGAGGGAATCAGGAATAATGGAGGCACTGTTCACAGCACGATGGTTCAGAGCTTCAGATATAGCAGTGAGGAGACTGTGTTATTACTTACTCATTCTTTTCAGTAACTGCTTAATGGATTTCCTACAGAGTTAAGGCATTTTCCAAATGAGGCATTTGCTGAGTAGAGATGTCAGATTGGCAGCTGCATGTCTAAATTTCAGCATGTCTAAAAATCACCCACCTTAGGCCCTACAGTGACCTGCCAAGACATGATTTGACTGGAAGCAAAGGAACTGAATTTCCAGGTCTTCTCCTCAACTGTATATGCCACAGAGACTACTTAGCACCTCCCTGTGATCACAGTAACCTGCGTGGAAGGTAAACCCTCTATAACAATCTCTTCTGGCTGTCCTCACATACATGACAGTGTGGCTATTGCTTTCATCTTCTGCTGCCAGTGATTCAGCAAAGGGTCTAGGTTTTCTGTGCAGCGTACTCAGCAAGTTGTGACTTGAAGGTGGTCATTGGCTTCCTCCACCAGACAGTAAATGCTGGTCAGCCCAAGTCTCTTAGGTAGCCATTCTGAATAACCAGCTACGTTCCCCAGCGGAGCTTGCACCACTGCTGTGTAGCAGAGACCAAGCACCTACATCTTCTTCTCCTCCTTCAGAAATGCTTATTATGATGAATGGGAGGTGACAGAGGGGAATGGGAACACTTTCATGCTCTTTTGTGTTCTGGTTATCTGCATGCCACCCAGCTTGCCCACGGAGTGGAAAGGGATCAGTCTAGTTTATAACTAGCAAACACTTCGGGGTAGGGAAACACTACGGAAGAAAAATGGACCAGATTGTGAACATGGCCCTGCTCTGAGAAAGCTGACAGACACCACAGTTCAGGGTGTTTAATCTAGATGCACAGTGTGGCTGTCCAGAAAGTCAGCTGGAATATTATGACCATTAATCTAAGAAGCACCTCACTAAAGAGACTCTTCTTACATACCAGGACATCATTGCTTCTCACGGCTTCTTGGTTACCAGAGAAATGAGAAGCACAAATGTTTATCTTGTCGACCACCTGTAAAATTTCAACGTATCATATGTCTTAAGAAGGAGTACCACATAGGTTAGGATTCACCCCAATTTCCTGACTTCAGCACCCAGCCATTTAATGGTGTTGAGAAAGAAATACACCTGCTTTAGCATTATGATATTCTTGCTAGTCACCATCATGTTGTATTGTCCACAAAGCAGCTGCAAGAAAGAACTTATTGGAACCAGTCAGGTTTACAGAGCAGACCAGCATGATGTAGATAGACTACATCACTACATCAAAACCTGACATTCCCTTCAATAGAAGATTAAAGTCGCTGTGCTGACATCACTCCATCGCTCCTGAGGCTACATGCCAATACTGCCACCGTCTCATGAAAGGAAATATGCACGGTAACAAGCTATAATGCCACTTCCACAAAAAAAACTACTTTAAAAACTGTGCACATTCGTTTAATTTTAGGTTCTTGAAACGCCTCCTCGTCTCCACTTGGTGTGTTTTAATAAAGAGCGCCATCTGTGTGCTTTCATGCAAATGACAGCCAAAAGACGAGGAACAAATTTACCTACAGATGAAATAACAAGAAAACAGAGAACAGGACTGGATCCACCAGATGTCCACATAAGATACAGGAGAACTGTGAAAATCAAGAATTTTCTCTATGACTTATGAGAAGTGAGGCAAAATAATGAGTGAAGAGATCCCAGGCAACACACACTGCCAGGGCACAAAGGGCAAGTCAAAAGTGCATTCCCCACTCCTGCTCAACAAGAACCCAAGAGACATGATGAGAACTTGACATCCACCACCCCTTTGCCTCCATACTGAGCACACATTCTTGGGGCCAGGCCACATATGCACATGCATATTTTGGTGTGTGAGAATATGAGTGAATTAAATCCATGCAAGAATTAATGTGAATGAGCAAAAGCAAATTGCTTAGAGAGTTCATTAAAAAAGTAAACCAGCAAAATCAACAGAAAACTACCTTCCTATACTCTCACACTGAGTTATATTCTTTCCTACATTAGCTGTCATCTATACAGCAAATGGAAAACACAGCTAAGGAATGCTATGGAATAGGAAAATGTCATGTTGTCTTTTCCTGTGATATGGCAGAAAAGAGCCAGCAGCTGACACAGAATGATTGATGAGTATTAGTGATAGAGAGAACTATTGGGGATAAGGAATACAAGAGATCATTCTGACAAAATGACATGAGCAACAGCCCTCTTACAATCCCAGTAATATTCAGAGACATTCACTTCCTCAGCAGAAAAGGGGATTACTATAAAAAGTAAACATATAAAATGATCTAACTTTATAGTGAAAGGACTTTCAAGG
Source organism: Bolborhynchus lineola (assembly GCA_025448015.1). NCBI lineage: Eukaryota > Metazoa > Chordata > Aves > Psittaciformes > Psittacidae > Bolborhynchus > Bolborhynchus lineola. The sequence continues at coordinate 6,830 of JAOEHX010009647.1, read as the reverse complement.
AGCTCAGTGAACAGCAGTCAAATCGATTATTTTTTTTAAGCTATTTGTTCTGCAGATTGCAGCTAAGTAATCAGTTAGACCCAAGTACACTTAACGCATCTACACTCTAATAGCAGAATTCCCACCGACTTCAGCAGTGAATGGGTTATGTTTCTGTGCTATACAAAATGTATATCTACCAAAGCAAGGGCTGCTTGCCATCAACTTCCTACTGCAAAGGAGAAATGAGAGAACTGAATCAAGTCCTTGATGTGACAGTCCTTTATGCCGTCCAGAACCTTAAATCTGGCATGAATTATTTGCTCTATGACAAGGCTGATTTGGTAATTGTGATGGGTTTCTTCCCCCACCCCCCCCTTCTCTTTTAATTATCTCCTTTTTAAGAGCTGTGTATAGCTGGTGGGAAGGACCTTTTCAAAAACATTTTCTGTGAACAAGACTTAAATCACCATCGTCACAAAAATGTGAACAATGCCAATAGAATAAGTCAATGATCATAATTCTAAAAACCTAATTGATTTTTAAATATAAATCTATGTTTATTACTGAAGAAATTAAGATATTACTTGGCTTGTAGAACTATAGAAATGTACCAATAATATTTCAAATTTTGATTTTGGTCCAATGCCTAAATTAGAGATAATGCTGCCTTGTATAGTCATGATTACACACTGAACTCCTTAGCCTTAAGGGCTTTATTTTTTTTAATAAGATGACATTCTTCTTCCGTGGAAGTATTAGTTCTGCCAAGGTGAGGGACTTTGTGGCACTGTGTGCAAAAAGTGGCCAATTTATAAAATGGTGATTCTGATTCTTTAAATCTTAAAGGACTTAAAAATGTTTGACTTTAAAAACAAGATATGAAGTGAGGTGGGAATGTGAAGCATGACATTTCCAAAAATTGTAATTTCCTCATTAAAAATACTAGACCTTGGAAATTCAAACCAATCTCAACATTTATACTTGTGAGCCAGTGATCTGAACACTGAGAAAAGCCAAATTAAAAAGGGCAAGGAAATGAATCATGATGGGCTGTTTTCCCATAGCTCTTCCCTACCAAATGGCTGCTGGACTACTTTTGGTTTTCTGTAAAGCATTCTGAAAGCATTTAAGAACAGGGGGACAGAAAGCAGCCTTCTGAGAAGTTAGTTTGTCCAGTTCAGGATGGTAAAAGGAGGATACATTCTGCAAAGAGCAGGCAAGAACGCCCTGGGGTTGACAGCTCAGAGCCGGGCACCTGCAGAAGCAGCACAGTTACTAACAAGTTGGTATTCATGTGTCCATCTGTGGTAATATGCATTTTAAAAGTTAGATTTGACAGTTCTGTATTGTCTAGTCTTGCTATATTTTGCCTTTATATGTCAGACTTCATACACATTTGTGAACACATCAGGCAATGCTGGCATCAGCCATTATTATATAAACAGTCTATTTTACTCTAAAAATAACCAGAGATTATTATGTTGCCTCACTTTGGTGGATTTTAAATTAAAGGAAAAATAGAAGAGAATTCAAATATGTTTAGTAGAAATAGTTATTTCATTGCCTATTTTCCTTCTTTTTTAAGATCTTTTTATTTGTACTTGCAGATTTTATGCAAAACAAACTGAGAAAGGTATCTGGGAAAGGAAAACTTGCCACTGAAAAGACTGTGCATTATTAAAGTGTTCCCTATAAAACAGATGAAAGGAAAATATACATGTTGTTATAAATGTTCTTTGTGCATATATATATGTATGCACACACAAAACATGGTGTAAATGCCTGACTATATACAGTAATAGGGTGTAAATGCCTGAGGAACATATTTAAAGATGCTGTCATTTGAATATTTGGCTGCATGATAATGAATATACAAATAAGAATATGGGAAAATAGAGCAGATGTAGCACACACAAGTATTTTTATACAGAGAAATAACACAGGAAGCATTTAAAACACAAACATATCTAAAGAATCCAATGCACATTAAAGGAAGATGGAAATGAAATAATGACTACTAAGCTACTAGAGCATGGGAAGTTTTTGTATCTTCATGTGACATCTCGGAAGTCAGCTACTAGATGCTGTATTTGTTACATGGACAGTTTATGTTGTCTTTAAGTGTTCTACTGTAAAATTACCTATGCAGTGTTATTTTTATTTTTTCATTTCCAAGGTGTATGAAATCAGCTGCATTTCCCTCACCACAAGGTTGTAGTTATTTGTCTCTCTTAAGCCTACACTATAGGTATGATAGAGCTTGAGTGATATTTGCAAATATGCTTAAACCAACAGAGAGGGAGTACAATGAAGTAAAGGACACGTTATTTCCAGAAATCAATTATTTGCAGGCTTGGAGAACAGCAGTAAGATCCCAAGGCAAGTAAATCTTTAGCGAACAGGCAGTGGGAACATTAGCAGTTTCTTAAATGACATTAAGTGCACAAGTATGCACTATCTTAAACTACAGGAAGGACAAAAGGTGAAGAGAGTAAATCTGACAAGCCACAAATTTCCCCCCTGGTCTGCAGTCACACAAAGGAGGAGACAAGTAGGTCAGATTACATAAAATAATGTGAAAAAAATAAAAGGCAACTGCAAGTACAGCCAGGCAACAAAAGGTAATATAAATGGAAAGTAGAACAGTGTGAAAGCATTCTGTATTATTGGTTGGAAGTCAAAGACTACAGGAAGAACTGACTGTTCAGTAAACTGGGGGTAGTGTCATCAAAGGAAATCAAGATGTGTGTCTCTGCTAGAAAGAACAGCAGAAATTACATAATTAGCACAATATCAACAACAAAAGGGTAAGAACTCAGGTTACAGCAGGTAGATAAGAGATTATAGAGCACTTAAGTTAGATTTTTTTAATGTCACTTGAGCAAGCTGAGGCTGGCTGGCAGATGTCACGGATTGCTCAGGAAGGATGGCAGGATTGTAAAAGATAGACCGCAGGAAATACAAAAAGAACCTGGAAACTATTTTTAGTGAGCCTGACTTCAGTACAAGAACAATACTGAAACAAGACGTAGCAGTCACACAGCAGTTAAAAAGAATAATAGACAGTATAGATTTCCAAAGTCAAATTATGTCATATCAATTTCTCTCTTACAGTAGAGTGAAAAGCATTGTTAAAAACAGAGGAGTTGAACATGGCATACAGTCAATGCTTTAAAAGGTTTTTGATACTATCGCACACGATTATTCTCTTGCTGAGGCAAGAATAACACTAAATTAATGCAAAACATGTCAGAAAATCACAATACTTACTTGCAATTTAATGCTAACCTGGAAAACTGTATTATGTGTTACCACACCCCAGGATTTGACAGATTTCTGAATTATTTGAACGACAGGATACAGAGAATGTTCTTTAAAATTGCAGCTAACCCTGAGGTGGAAAGGCTGCAAGCACTGCAGAGGGCAGTTACTTAGACCTCTGAATATTCCTGTTAAATTAGAACACACAGCTCCTACTGACGTTAGTGAAAATCACGTCTTTCAAATTAAAGGTACCGGCACGGACATCTAATATAGACGACTTATGCTAATTTCAGAAACAGTTTTAAAAGGATTTTATATAAATGAACATTGTTAATTTTCCAAACTTGAGAATTTAAAATTATAAAATGCCATATCAAAGCTTTCTATCCAACCGATGTATTATGACAGGCTCTTTAATTACTTGCATATTATTTTTGCATGAAGAACCACTAGTTTCTTCAGTGAACTTGACAGATGAATAAGAAAACTGGGGTTTTTTTGCATCTCTGTTACCTACATGTGGTCTTACAAGCTGTCATGTCACAGAGCTCAAATTCCACTAAGCCAATAAAATAACTCATTTCTTTATTCATTTTTACTGTAATCCCAATAGGCCAGATTCAGTGAGATACTGGAAGCATTAATAATTTTGACAACTTCACACTGAAGTGTCCAGCACCACTAATACCTATATTATACACTACGAAGTCCAGGGAAAATAATAGTTTTACTGCAAAGTAGCATCTGCAACCCTTATATGGGATACTTAGATCCTCTAAACTACACAGGGAATTAGCCACTGCAGAAAATGGAACTGGAAAAGGTGGATCGATGAACAGCACCTAAAGCTGCCATAAAATGAGTGACATTGTCCACAATTCAAACTTAATTCTGACAAATAGAGGAAAATGCCCTGAAAACCAGAAATTGGACAAAAAAATAACCTTTAGTTTAGAGCAGCACTGAGCATCTTTTTCTACTAAAAGCAGAAGGAACAGTACCATTCACTCTGCTGCAGGATGCACCCATCACAGAGCTGTACCATGGCAGTTTTTTGTACATAGAGAGAAAGGCTGCAAGGATCAGACATGATTCCACATGACAGAAAAGAGCTGGCACAGGAGAGGTGGACTTGTGGGACTGGCAAATAAGGACTGTGACTCCTGCCAGAATCCTTCATTCCAACTGCAATGAGCTACCAGGACCCAGCTGGAAAGCACTGTCCAGAGGTCTCCCCAACTGCATTTCAGAACACCTTAGGAGTTTCTTACCTCTGAGAGTAGGTGTGCCCCCAGGATCTATGCTGTTGAATTGCCCACTTAATGTTCCTTAATCATGTCCAGCCTCCAGGACTGTCAGCATACCATCCCCTAACATGAAAGAAGAGAGAAGTGGCATGCTCCTCCTTGAGGTGGCTGGATCAGCCAGGAATTTTCTGTAGCCCACATTTCTAGCAATAGTCCCAGAATTACTACATACCTGTCCAGGTCTGGGCAACGACCCTCTGTGATACAAACATCAGTAATGGCTGTGCCAGTAGTAGCTTAAAAGATCACTGCAACAGCTCATTCTTCCTATGCTGCCCTCTCCCATTTCTTCCCTCACTTCTTTTCTTTGCTTTGTTGTGCACAATAGGGAACGTTCATTTTCCCCAGATTTGCTTCGTCTTGATTTTTTTACAAAACTGCAAGGAATGGCTTTCTTTTCAAAACAACTACTGGGTTTATTGATTATTTGCAGAGTTTAGAAAAAATGGGGTAAACCACTTGCCGGTTTTGCTGTAGTAGGAACAGCAGTAAAGCACCAACACCTAGCTAGACTATAAAGAATACTTGCATAATAACATAAGACAGGCATTTCCTTCGCCCTTCAATAGGATT
>JAOEHX010009645.1:0-24973 GCA_025448015.1 Bolborhynchus lineola | reverse complement strand
AGACACTGATGTTCACAATATCTGTAAATAATCTGGACAAAAGAATGAACAATGAGATCATGAAGTACTGAGAAGAATCCTGAGTCACCGAGTGACTAAAGTTAATTTTCCTGTCATGAAGTGCAAAATGACAGTAAGTACATACATAAAAAATCATAAACTCAGTTGTCTCTTACAGCCTGGAAGATTATTGGTGATATTGTAGTTTTCTGAATCAGTTCAGTATTCAGCAGTAATCAAAAAGTTGAAGAGGAAGTTGAAAGGAGGAAAAAAAAAATGTTACTGCTGTGGGAATCTGAATTGCGCTTCTGTGTAGTCCAGTGGTAAAGCACAGGATTCTGTTTCAAAAGTGTGTCTGCTAGTACAGGGAAAGCAAGCAGGAACAGGTGAAGCCACAGACAAGCTTCCTGGCAGTTCTGTTTTCTGTAGTCTGTTGTCTTGGGAAAGGGCTGGCTAAACAGGGCATATGAAACCATTAAGGGGATAGGGAAGGTGAGTAAAGAATGTTAATATAATGGATGATTCATAGTCATCTCTCGGTATGTCACAGTGAATTACGAAGCTTTGTGTGAGATGTCAGAGACAGAAAGCTTAAATGGTTTCCAAAAAGAAATTAGGATTAACCTGTGAATTTCTCTTGTCAGTGGCTATTAATGTGATTGTACAGATTAAATATGTGGCTGAGAACTTTTAAGAACTTCCTGATTGTTAAATTACACAATAATAGGTATGCCAAGAAAAAAGGAATTAAATGTCTCTTGTGTTACGATGCTGGAAGCAAACTAGTGAGCAGGGTGGACTTTTAGTTGGCTTGAATAAATCTGAAACCTTTATGCTTCATGTTGTTGCAGATAGTTTGGCGTTTCAGCTAGCTTGTTGGTATATCAATAGTGGTCAGTATTGGACAAAATAGTTTGTCATTTAAAGCAACAAGCCTCTACAAAACTTTTGGTCTGCATTGCTTGTTGGATACAGAAGGGAATTTAACTATTTGTGGAATCAGTTTGTATTTTGCTTAATGACCAGGTAGTTAATTGAAATGTGTTTTTGAGGAAAATTCTAATCTTGGCTGTGTAAGGCTCAGCATGAAGGTGAAGTTTATTAAAAAACTCTGTGACCTGTTGGTACAGCTTTTGTTCAATTGTTTGGATTTCTGGAAGGTTTGGATTCCTTGGGAAGTGATTAAGACTAGGGAGATTTGAGCCATCTGGTATTTTTTAACCAATTATCAAGAGTAAAAGTTACTATTAATAGAAATGAATTTTTGCATCTTACATGAGTAGTGGTGAATATATGACCCTGCTTCTTCCATAAAAGATCACCATTTACTTATGCAGTTTTGCGAATAAATCAAACTGCTTGGGTTGCACCAAAACCAAACAAGCCTTTTCTCATTGTAGTCTCATTTTCTTTATGTATGTATTACCACTGAGATATATTTGCAGTGGGAAATCTACCTTTCAGGGATAGGACACCTCATTTGGTATACCAATTTTTTAATAAACCTAGCTTCGTAAAGTAGTTTAAAGATAAAATATAGGATGGTAGGTAGGTCACTAAATTACAAGTCTGTGTTTTTATGGATTTGTTCTCATATTTTGCCTTGTATTGAAGATTCAGTGAAAGGTAAATTAAAATCCTCCCAGAGTTTAATGCATTTGAGAAAATTGTGTATAACCCACAAAGTGGGAGAAGAGTTTAACTTTCTAAACAGAATTGTTATCTGGCTTTATATAGATGATACAGCTCTCCTCTGCCTCCACCCTCTGTAAGAACCAGCTTGAAAGGGAGGAACTCAAGTGAGCTGTTGAGTCTTGTCTGTGCGCTGCCCTTAATGCTGCTGTCTGTCTTAAAAAGGATGTCAGCTTGCATGGGATGAAGCAAAAAAAGAAACCATGCACAGCCATCTCTGCTACACGATGTAGAAGTTTTCTATTATATTTTTGAGGCAGAACTCTCTCCTGTTTGTTAAATGGAAAGAAGAGATGTGGCATATGGAGCGGAAAGCAGAGTCAGAGCAGACTGAGTAGATTGTCTGCAAATGGTTGTTCATACAATCAGGTGAATATTTTAGGTAAAGAAGCAATGGTTTTGGTGACCTGCACCTTTAAGTTTCTTTACCTCTTTGTGTTAAATAATGACTCTACAGCTTTCAATTATAAGAAGTTTTGAAAACTAGAGAGACACTTTTCTGCCCACAACTGCAGGGGAAATGAAAGGTGGGGGTTGGCGTGATGTAAGTAGTTGATATATGTAGATTGGATATTTCTGCACATTTATTTTTCTGGTTATTCTGTTTTTTTCTCACAAGCATTACTGCATGTTGTGCTATTTTAATGTTATCCATTAACACAATAAATTTTCTAGCAAAATACAGAAATGAAATTCTTTTAGAGTTTGCCAACTGAGGTAGGTGAATAATTATGAAGTTATTGAAGAAGAATAGTAAGCAGAAGTGTTTCTGAGTAATGACTTCTGCATAAGGCTTAAGCGAGTTCCTTCAGCATCTTTATGAAAAGAACAATTTGACTATTAAAAAATGAACTTAAGTATCATGTTGGTAAAAGGTCACTTCCCATTAAACTGTTTGGAGAGGAAAAAAACAACCTGCTCTTCTCTTCGAAAATACACTGAGTGCCTGAATAACTTTTTGTTTGGCTTGAGGTTATGTTCTAATCATTAACGAATGACCTGTTACCATATATCATAATTGGAGTGATAATCTTGGTTTAAGTAACAGAATTTTTCTATTATTTGTTTGAGTACATGAGAGAAGCTGTTTTTCTATTACAGTTCTAGGCTATGGCTTGCACAAATCATGGATTTGATTAATATGAAACAGCAGAGGGAATTTGAAAAAAGGAAGGTTCTATCACATTTGTCGTATAGATTAAGTGGGGACAGGAATCATCATGATTATAGAAGATTTTTTCCACGATGTGGTAAAGGCTGACTAGGTAAAAATGGATATTGAAACAAGAATTCTCACTAGCCATTGGCCAAAAAACTCAAGTCTATCTTCTTGTGCAATAAGCACATGAAAGCAGGCTCATGAAAATCCAACAACAAAGTAAAGGTTTAGTTTATTTTAGATAAATATTCTTTATAGCTTTTCTAAACATAAAAGTGATAGTATCATTAATGATTAGTGTTTGCTGAAGAAATTTGTCCTCATTTTGCTTGCTATACCTGAAGCTGTTTGATTAGAGCAGTAGCAGGGTAAAAGTTTACCTTCTTGTGCTTGTCTACTTTGTGGCTGCCTCACATGTAGAGAATGTGTGGAAGCAGGAAATTACTTCCTGTTGTCCTCACCTTCCCACAGAACATAGGTGGAAGGAAGAGACAGGGAATTAGTTTGGATTCATGTTTTCCATTTTCATCTATTCATTCCATTAGGAGATTATTTAAAGATTTATAGTAGTGAGTGCAAGCACAGAATTGTGAGTAAGTTACTTCTTGTTAACTGTGAACACAGTGTTCTGATTGAAGTTTATTTATGGAAGAATGAATACAACAGAGTAGGAAAGTCTTAGAAAGGTGGATGAAGATACATGCTTGGAGATGCTGAAGAGTTCTCTGAAAAGCAGTCTAAACTTGGAAGATAGAATTACCAAGATGCTCAGTATACTTTGTAGTAAACCACAGGATTACACTTGCTTCCTTCTGGCCTTTGTAAAACTGCACAGAGGCGAATGCAATCTGTTACGCAATTTTACACAATTTTAAATTGAACGCATTAATTTCAAAAGTATGTTTAGAGATCATAGAATAGTTAGGGTTGAAAGGGACCTTAGGATCATCTAGTTCCAACCCCCCTGCCATGAACAGGGACACCTCATACGAAACCATATCACCCAAGGCTATGTCCAGCCTGGTGTTGAACACCGCCAGTGATGGAGCATTCACAACTTTCCTGGGCAACCCATTCCAGTGCCTCACCATCCTTACAGTAAAGAACTTCCTCTTTATATGCAATCTGAACTTTCCCTGTTTAAGTTTTAACCCGTTGCCCCTTGTCCTTTCACTGCAGTCCCTAGTGAAGAATCCTTCCCCAGCATCCTTATAGGGCCCCTTCAGAGACTGGAAGGCTGCTGTGAGGTCTCCACGCAGCCTTCTCTTCTCCAGGCTGAAAGCCCCAACTTTCTCATCCTGTCTTTGTACGGGAGGTGCTCCAGTCCCCTGAGCATCCTTGTGGCCCTCCTCTGGACTTGTTTCAACAGTTCCATGTCCTTTTTATGTTGAGGACACCAGAACTGTACACAGTACTCCAAGTAAGGTCTCGCGAGAGCAAATGCTTATATAGTATATCCATGGCATGTTAACCTTGTCACTTCTTATTCTTTTATAACTTTTTTTGATATGCATATATTAAAATATACTGTATATATAAAAATTATATACATGTATGTTATATGTGTATAAGTCAATGGATTATGATCTTAGCAAAATGGAGGCACATAAGCGTGTTCTAGTGCCAGTGCTTAGTTCCACTGATACTTCCTTTAGATGTCTGTGTGGTTTTTTTGCAGCTCACTTTTTTCATCCATCTACTAACATTTATTTTTCAAACATCTTTAATGTCGAATTGATAAAATTACTTTTCAGTTTTCATGTAGCAGTAAATTTTATGAAGATTTGAAAAACCATGTTCTAAATTGACAAATTTAGACAAATTCTTCACTGTACCTTTGTAACTTAAGTCACAGTCTTAAGAGATTTAATAGTTAACATTATTTTGAATACTTAGGAGTAAATCTGAGGAGAGGTGCTTGCTTCTGGTAAAGAAATAATGCCCTTGTATGATCATATTTAAGTGTTGCTTTTTTATATATTTCAAGTAATGCACTCTCTATTGTTTGTTGAAGCCTTGCAGTGAGAGAATTTCTTTGTCTGGATGACCCTCCAGGTCCTTTTGACAGTCTAGAAGAAAGCAGGGTAAGTGCTGTGTAGTATGATAAAAACAGAATGCAAAAGGCAGTTGTTGATAGAATATTGTAAAATCTGCTGAGCGGTGGGGAGTGGAAGACTTTAATTTCTATTTTATTACAAAAATTTGCAAATAGATGTGTTTCTAAAACTGACAGTCTAATTATTGGTGCACACTGTAATCTTTGACTGCTGTACTTCATCTCTGTCCCAAGGTGTGATCTCTTCCTTGTTGCTTTTTATGACCAATGGGTGAAACTTGTTTTTAAGACAACTACGGAGTATAAAGATAGGTTTTGTAGATTTATGTTCAGCACATTGTCTCAGTGCCTACACCTTAGATTTCAAGTCTTGCAGTAAAATGTTTCTTGCTATGAAATGTAATGAAAGGATTAATTCTGACTACAAAAGAAATGTTCTATTTAGTAGTGTCAAGTAACGTAGTAAAGCAGCAGCTTTTCAACATGCATATGAGCATATTGAACAAATAATGCTGTAGGCTGCAGCCTGTTTTATGAGAAGCAGGTTTCACTGGCATGCAAAGCTGTGTGAAGTCTGTCTAGAACAAGTGGTCTTAGTTTTCTTGTTTTATAGAATGTGAATGTTTTAGAATTGCACATACCTTGTTAATACTATAGAAATTATGCATGGTAAGTGTACTCCTTCAACTAAATTTATATTTACCAGTTTGTTTTGAATGCAAGTGGAAGTGCCTTGGCTCTTGTGACGTTGCTGTGTACAATTGAAGTATTCATTGGGGTTTTTTTTTTGTGTGTTACAAGCTCATATTTGATTTCTGTACACTTTTCATTATAGGTATTTAAGTTGATGAGAATAAAAATTACAGGAATTATTCAGATAAGAAATATAAGTTATGCTTTCATTGATATTGATTATGTGTGCAGTGGTGAAACCTCATGGTTATTCTTCACCATAGGAATTTAGGTAAGCTATTAAAATAGCTGTGCTGGTGTAGTTTTGGTTGTTAACCATTTTTGTAAAGTTGCTAGAGACAGCTGACATAAAATTCTGGTCTCCAAAGGACAGTTCACTTTATTACAGAGTGGTTGAGGTTGGAAGAGACCTCTTGAGATCATCTAGTCCAGCCCTTCTGCTTGACCAAGGTCAGCTGCTGCAGCTTGCCCAGGACCATGTCCAGTCAAGTTTGAATATTCTCCAGAGAATTCACAACCTCTCTGTGCAGCCAGCCCCAGTGTTTGATCACTGTCACAGTAAAAAAGTAGTTTCTGTGTTCAGATTGAATTTCCTGGGTCTTAATTTGTGCCCATTGTCTCCTGTCCTGTCAGTGGGCACCACTGAGAAGAGTCTGGGTCTCTTCTTCATTCCCTTTTGTTGATTAAGATCACGCTGAACCTTCTCTTCTCCAGACTGAAGAGTTCCAGCTCACTCCTCTTTATCATATGAAGGATGCTCAAGCCCCTAATTATCTTTATGATATTTGAATCCTGAGACCTGAGGTCCTGATGGACAACAAGCTCTGGCTTAGTCGGGTCCTTCCCTGACTGCACCTCAGCACTCACAGCTGCAACCCGTCAGGTCCCATGGACTTCAGTATGTCTAGTTTGTCTTGTCCCCCAACACAGCTCTCCTGGACTGCTGTTCTCTCCAAGGTGTTTTCCCATGGCTTCTTCCTTCCAAGCAGATTTGTGAAGAGATTAAAGTCTTCTTACCTGAAATCCATGGTTGTTCTGGTTTTTGCCCTGCTCCTGCCTTTAAGGATTCTGAACTACTACATATCAGAAATATGCGCATGCATACATATCCCTTGCCTTTTTCTTTCCCCAAACAATATGCAAGTACCTGACAAGCACTGTGGTTCACATACATATTCCTGGAGTTCATTTTTAAAGGTATTGCAAAAATCGTTTCACTTTTGCCTTACTGTTATCATAAAAAGAATTGCAAAATATGGGTATCTTCGTTTTGGTTTACGTCTATTCTATTAATCCAGGTTTTATGGCATCATACCTTTGGTAACTGTTTCCACAGGCCTTTGCCAGCCCTCTGTGTTTCATAATCCACTGAAGGAGGAAACAAAGCTCTTTTCCAGCTGTCCTAGATCTGTTACTCTTTCAGGACTTTTAAGGGAAAATTGGTCCCACCTGGGTATTAGAATTCTTCAGACTCCAGGGGTTCAGCTCTTCAAGGAGCAAGATTACAGACAATTTCCTGATAGCTTGTCTTCAGCTTTGGTTCACCTTTCTGCTATTATGGCATCCTTCAAAAAATGTTGATGTTTTCTTACTCAGTTTTGAACAGTGACTTCCTTTCCTTGGGCAACTGATACACAGATTGCAGCTGGAGATGAGTTTTTACAAAAGGCTTTGTTCAGTTCTGGTATAGAAAAATGAAACAGTTTCTAACACCTGTGGATTTTTTTTGGTTGTTGTTCTGTGAACAGGAAAGTTTGCTTGTGGATAAATCTGAAAGTAGAAGTAATATAATTTAATTGTATTTTTAAGGAAATAGTGGTTACCTTTCATTTAGGCACCAGCAACCTTAATAGTTTCACAAAATGCACTAGAAGTCACTTAATTGGCTTGGCTGAAACCAGATGACTGCTTAACCAGACTGATTGCTAAAGCAATCACTAAAAACGGTGGTTGAAGCATGAATTGCATGCCACGTGCTTGGCTTTTCTAGATGTGAATAAAGCTTTGATTTAAGTGATGGTTGGTGTTCAACGCCTGGTAACAAAGATAAATTTTCCATCTGAGTCAGTAAAATAGAACTCAGTGCATAAAAGAAATCAAAAATTGTTTTGATTGAAAAACTGCATTTTTTTTTTTAATTCTGTGATTACAGGAAAGCTTAACATTTTCAAGAAGTTGGTAAGTCTGCTTCAGTTAAAACAAAGAATAGTATCTTCTTGAGAGCTCGTTTTAAAACTTTAGGAAAACAGTGTCTTAACAACATTGTTCTTAATTGAGCTCATATAAAATGTTTGTATTCAGAGGAGTGTGAATACAGTGGTTAGTTGCATGTAATGTTAAGCCAAGAAAGCGTCCTACATGGGTCTTATTTAGTGAGAACATGTAAATTATTAAATCAGAATTGCCATTACTGGTGGTTAATGTGCTGTTTCCAGTAATAGATCAGCAGGCTCTGTGCCAACTCTTCTGTAACTTCCTGCATTCAGTGGATGCTGCATTACACGTTTGCTCTTCACATTAAGTTCTGGGATTGCTCACTGGTCAAATTTGTCAGGGTGTACTACATAGATGTGTCATGCTCAGCAGGATAACACAACATACTTATCATGGTTGAGTAGTTAGTGTTGTTAGCATTTAATTTCAAAATTATTTTGTGTTGGTGTTCTGACTAATGATTTCATATTAGTAACAGGTATTTGGTACAGAGCTGGAAAACTTTGTCTTTATCCTTGGAAGAACATGCACTTTCTCCTAATACTCCTAGCATCTTGGGTAAAATTAAATGCATTAAAATTGACTTCCCAGTCATGTGAAAGCAAAGGTTATATGAGGGGAAAAGGGAGTAGGGAGTTAGCTGATGTTCATACAGGTGGAATATTACAAAGGCTCAAAATTAGAGAAGGCACATGAAAGGCAAGAAGCCTCTTTCTAAAGTTTCTCACATGTGCAGTATTTGTGTTGCAGTTTAGCATAGTAAATTCATTGTTCAAAACAAAGCAGCATTGTTTTATTGATGACAGAACTTTTTTAAGTTTATATAGTTTTTTATAATAATACAAAGAAAAGCAGGTACAATTCTGTTACAGATTGATATTTCTAAAGGAAAAATCAACAAAGACAGTCCACTGAAGTTAAAAGGAAAATGTTCTTTAATTTGCCTTCTAGGCTTTCTGTGAAACTCTGGAGGAAACAAATTACCGCCTACAAAAAGAACTGCTTGAAAAACAAAGGGAGGTTGAGTCGCTGAAGAAATTGTTACATGAAAAGCAACTACATATAGATGCTGTTGAAAGAAGAATTAGGTATGTAGAAATGTCATGGATTTTAGGGAGTTTCTTTCCATGAAGACATTTTCTCTATAAAGTCACAAGCACCAGCTTTAACTGTGTTCTTGGAAACAATTTTCCTTACATAACCACACACAAAGCACTGTTTTCCGTAGGCTCTTTCTCATATGCTGGCTAAGTAGCTGTTGTTTAATACAAATGACTGAGAAGCTGATGTCCCATCTTTTCCCTCTAAAAGTAATTACATTTGAAAGGTTACTTTCCCTGTTTGATGACAAAGTTATGACTTAATGCTGGCTTAAATGGTGGAATAGTCAATATAAATGAAATAACTTGCATTTGGCTAAAACACCACAATAGTAAATTCTGTGTTACTAAAATAAGAAGGCATGAGTAGCAAAAGATTTTTTCAGTGCTTTCTCTGAAGACAAACACTCTGCAAGCTTCCCAGACATTTAAAATCATTGAAAGTCAGCCAGGTTGTGTCTGCAGTCTTGATGGAAAATTACTGTGATTTTTAGTATTAAAAGTTACAAGTAAATCCATGATCCATGTTAAAGAACTTCTGTTTGATGGCAATTTCACACAAAAAGATCTCTTTTTGGCCTCATGAAGTGGAATTTCGATCTGATGGCCCAAAAGAATTAAGGATCTTCTGCTTGTATGTTCTTAAGGAAAGGTATCTAAAATGTATGTGATGTAGGAGGGGACAGTCAAACAAGGCATCAGACTTGTAAGTCCTTTACATATGCTGGATTTGGCCCAAACATAGGCCCGTAATCATGTTAGAGAATACTGTTGGGGTATTACTTAAAATGTATGCATTAAAGTGGAATTTCAGAAACAGTAGTAGTTAGAGTAATTTTAAAAGGGGGTGAAATACAGTAATATCATTTTCAAAACAAAATTGTTCACAAGCTTTTCTTTCCAATTCAGATGGCAGCTTTCAGCACTAGATAGATGCATGCTTTCCACAAAGAGCAATACCTTGCACACCCATATTTCTGTTTGTAGCCAGGTGAGTCAGGTTGCTGTTAAAAAAAAACTAGTATCTTGAGCGTAGAATCACAGAATGGTTTGGACTGGAGGGGACCTTGCGGTTCATCTAGATCCAGTCCCCCTGCCACAGACAAAGAACATCTTCCACTAGACCAGGTTCTTCAAAGCCCCATCCAGCCTGGACTTGAACACTCCCAGGGATGGAGCATCCACACCTTCCCACTGATTGTTAATGGGAAAATGTACTGCTCTGAAATTTAGTATGTGAATCTATATAGTTACAATGAGAAACTTGGGAAATTATTGAAGAAATGTTTTTGTTGACCTGGCTTTCTTCCTTCTGACTTGTGTTTTGGCTATAATCCTTCTGCCATTTAGGCAACATGTGTGGCTTATATCATCTGTTTGTGATTTCTTACCTGAAGTCATAATCATTCCTCTGGGACTTGAATTTTGTAAAGCTACTAAATTGTGTTCCCACCCGAGGATTTAATTTAGTTTAGGAATAAGCAAATGGCGCAAATAAGCTGTTTGAATAGCTGTCCAGTGCAAGCCCTGCATCTCTGTAGTAATAAAAGAAATAAGACATGTAGGAGTGAGATTGATAGGTTCCCAGAAACTGCAAAGTTTAAAATTAATCAAACACCTTCTCAGTGGTGAATGCTTGCTGTATGGATTGGTGGTACTCTCTTCTTATTTGTTGTAGGGATTTATCTTCAGGAAAAATGACTCGTCAGATGTCAGGAGAAGGAAGTGAGTGCAGTGGTGAGGTGGAGTCTTCTGCAGTAGAAGCTGACCAGGGTACCCTGGGTGAGGACAGTTGGTAAATACTATTATTTTATTTATAATTTTTTTTCTTAAAGTATGCTTTTAAATGTTTGCTCTTGCATGAATTCTGCACAGCTGAGGAATTCAGCATTTTAGTGCACCTCTCTGATGCATAAAGGCCTTCAAGATAGATAATTTTAGATCTGGAGTAAGTGATAAGTTGAACAAGCTTTATAAGTGTTATGTGGATTGACAGCATAAAATTACTATGGAGAATCATGTTCGTTTCCATTTGACAAAGCTTATTGATCTGTTGTTGCAGCTCAGATAAAGAGAACCATGATGCATGCTGGAGTGGCTCTTTGCCTGAAAATTCTGTACCAGAAATTGAAGTCGCTGAGGTAGCATGTACTGCTGATGAAGAAGGATAGATCAGTAGCAGCTGCTGGCACCTGAGAAAGCTTTGTGTTTGGCACATACTCTTTGGGTAGGCGTATAGAGTAGCTGTGAGGAATTTACAGCAAAGAGCAAGAGTGCACATACTGAATGTTTACATAAATCTTTACAAATTATTAACATAAATACATCCATTGCTGCTTTGATTTCAATTTTTATCTAGCCTTTATATATTTAATATATTAAAGTCTAATAAGGGCTAAAATCAGCTGAAGTTTAGGTAGTGTACATACACAATTTGGGTGACTTTCCTAGCAAGGTGACAAAAGCTTCACATTGAATCACCAACCATCTAACTAGCATGTCATCTGTTGCCACTGATGTGATACACTTGATGTGTTCATCTGTTCGGTATTTGTGTTTTCATATTCTTATAGCCATAAATTAATGTTTGAAATAAAAACACTCATCTTTTGTTTATTGAGAGTGTAGAATATGTTGGTTTTAAATTCTAAAGTTGAAGGATATTTCTCTGGAAATTTTAATGCAATGCAATAGGAACCCTGACAGTACCAGGAGAAGAGTACTTATGAAATGGGATTATAGTTAGATGTTTTAAGAAGCCTGGTCATTTATGCTGAAGGAACTAATACGAGACCTCCAAAACACTGTGTATTTTCATCCCAAGAGAGCATGCTGTAATACTTCCGTTTGGTAATGCTGCTTTGAAAATCTGGGATACCTTTGCTATATACCCATGTAACAATAAAATCGGTGAGCTTGCCTTTTACTTGGAACACTACCTCTTACCATCTTGTTAATGCATTCATGTTTGTTTAAAAATATTCCAGATTATATGGAGGTTATTGAAAGAGTTGTAAAGAAGCCATATTTTTTTTTCTGCACAGTTCATAACTAGATTGAATCTAGTTGCAATGTATTTTTGTTTCAATATATTGTACACATGGGGATAATTCTACATGTGTTCTATAGCCTATTTTTCAAAATGTATTAAGACAGGAGATGCACTTTATAATTAAAACTCCATTGTGCCAAGTTCAGTTGGCTAATCGGTTGAGAAAGGGGAGTTGCAGGGAGAGGATTATGTAGTGCCTTTTTGTATTTTACTTGTTCATTACTGCAGAATTTTGTTACAGTGCTCTGGGTCAGTTCTGTGGAGCCTTTGATACAGCTTGTTTCTGTTCTTCACTTATTTACTGAAAGTGCCTTGTTTTATTCTGCTTTTTCAATAGGAAGAATGCTGTTTTGTTTTAATCTGTTGGGTTTTTTTTGCCCTATACCACCCACATTGCTGTTTAATGTTGTCAATATGCAGTGTCTTTGTGCTGGAGTTTTCAAAGGGAGCTTTGTACTTCAGGCTGTGTGTACAATGACCTTTATGGAGAACTGTATAAACCTTCCTGGTGAAATAAAGCTATGGATAAAACACCTGTCTTCTTTTTTTCCATTGTAGGAAAAAAATGTTCAATGCCTTGTCTAGTAAAGGATAAAGTACTATTAGAGACATTTTTACCTCAGTCATTTCCTACAGTTACTCTTTTTACTCTTTGGTCTACGTGCTGTTTGTACCAAAAATGTCTGCATGAAAAAGAATTCAAATGCTGTAATGACACCAGAAAACTTGCTGTCCTTGAAGATTAAAAAGGAACTTATCTTTTTTGATATTCTACATGAATCCTCACAGATGTCAAGTGAACTCAATAAACTTGTGACACCTTACTGAGGAGAATTAATGAATCTTTTTGTCAAATGTCAGTTACATACTTGAAGATTGAACTATATATATTAAAATAGTGTTAGGAGGGAAGGTGAAAGCGCTGAACATAAAGCCAGGTCGGATGGGTCTAGTGGAAGGTGTCGCTGCCCTTGGGAGGGGGTTGGAACAGGATGATCTTAGGGTCCTTTCCAACCCAAACCATTCTGTGACTCTATAAATGTTTTTTAAAATGCTGAAAAGGTGCTTGAGTCATACATGCTAGGCTTTTCTAGAGTACTTCCAGTAAATCTGTAAACCTAGTCACTGAAGAAAGCATTAATATAACTTACAGTTCAGTCATGAGAGGACAAAGGAATGGAAATTTTGGTGTGTCTTTAAGGCTTAGGTTTTATTGATCCAGAAAATAACATGAGCAGATGTTTATGTTTAGGGGGACCTTGATTTTTAATGAAACTGAGCTGAAACGTGCATGCGTTCAGCAGCCATGTGGTATCACTTGGGGTATGTTACTGGTTAATATGTGGTTTTCCCCCCACAAAAGGATATGCACAACATGAGGTGTGCAAACCGCAGTGGCCTTGAACACCGATCAAGGTGCATTCATCCCATATTGATCTTTTCTGGTGCACTTGCTCCCATTCTGGCACTATTTTCCACCCACTTCCTTCTCATTTCACTCACTGCTGCATTTCAGAAGCAGCCAACTTTCAATTATTTCATTCATGAGAATGTGACAGTGCAGTTCTGTGCTCTTCACAAGGAGCAGAGGAGGATTCACACTGGAATTCTAACAGAGCTGGTTACAAGAATTGCACTTTGTTCTTTTCTGTGGTAGCTAAATCATTCCAAACATAATTGGTTTAATAGTTCAACCACTGATTTACAATGTTGGTTTTCCCCTTGTTATTAGATTTTAATACATTGTATATCCAGCTTAACCGAAATTTTAAATACATCTTAAATTTAATAATCTGGCAGGACTTTTTTCTCCTCCAAAGCAAGTGCAATCTGCCCATGCCACTTCTCATCTTTTAGTATGTGTGCTCCTAAATCAATTAAAATGCTGACTAGTACTGACTCAAGAATGAGCCCCATTCAAGAATTAACTCCCACTTCATACCTTTCCCACTGTGACAACCGCTGTTTTCTGCAAGTACAACAATCCCATTGAACCAGTTAGAGGAAGGGAGCAAATTCACTAATGCAGCAAACTGCACTTGATAGCTGTAGGAGAGAACAGCCTACGCTGGGTGTTTTCCAGTAGGCTGTTGTCCTCACCTTCTTGTGTTAAGCAACAAAGACATGCAATGGGACTGTTGCAATGGTCATAGTTGCAGGGAAAAGGGACATGGAAAGCTCCTGCTCTGGGCTCTGTATGTCCTGAATTGGTTTCACTCTGTACATCTGAGTAGACCATGAGGTAGTTTGATTGCTGTGTCGTTTCTGTTCCTTTGATGAAATGTAGCTCTGAAGCAATAGCAGTTATGCTGTCAGAAAGTTTCATTTCTAGTAAAGCTGATAACATGCAACTTTCTGAAGGGAGTCTTAGGTGGTTTTGTTTGGTTTGAGTGGGTTTTTTCTACACCGCAGCCGGCTCTAACACACCATTCTGGAGGAGGAATTCTGAAGAGTCTCAAGTTGCTGCTGCTGCAATCGTTTCTCATTTCTTTTAAGAAATGTGAGGTAACGCAGGTAAGTAGTTCAAGGTCAGGAATCACCAAGGAAGGGAAGAATCTTGTAGGAAGCACTCTCTTTACCAGGTCTAGGGGTCTTTCTTTTTATCATTCCTTTCTATATTTCAGCTAAATCTTTGTCGCAGAGATCAGTGCATTCAGATTGCCAGAGAGAGCCAACATTCAAAGCTATGCATGTACTTTCCCTGTAAGGAAAGGGACTTGCTTTAAGTGATGCTGGGTAACTGAATTACATCCTCACATCCATTGGTGGTTTTTTTCTGTTTGAGCTTGGAGAACTGATAGCACAGCTGTCTCCAAAGCACGTCTCTTCAACAGTCTCTGTTCGGCATGAGCAGTCTTCATGTACTGATCAGGGGAGTCCTCTGTCTACATTTTTATTTCTCACTTTCATTGCATTTTAAATGCATAGGATCCCAGCCTCCTAGCTGAAGGAGAAGATGACAGAGTGGGAAGGACAGATGAGAGATTGGAACTTGCCTTGTCCGTACTTTACACTTGAGGATTTTTTCCACTTCGAAAGTGAGAATTCATTCAATCATTTGCTCACCAGAATCACTTCTCCACTAAATGTTGGTTTCTGTGTTGTGAGTAGTTTCAGTTCTTGTTACTTCAACCCATCCAGAAACCACTTTCTAAGGTTTCATCTTTCACAGCACTAATGTTCCTGTGCAGTCCCTCCTCGTGCTAACCTTTATCCTCGCCTTGTTTCAAAGGGCAGCCTTTTGTATTTGGTCCTTCTCAGGTTGTGTGTTGCAAGGAAAACAACTGAGCTAAGGCGGCTGTTAAAGGTTTCCAATCTTTCAAAGTTTGACTTATCTTTTATATCTGATGCCACTGGTTTCTTATCTTGTAATAGATACAAATCCAAACATCTTCCCCCCTTAGAGTAACAGTGATTGTTTGCCATCCATGTTGCACTATTAGTTTATAGATTGTTCTGCAGTTGTTTATCTTGGGTGTTATACTGGAATAGGAAATGTTTCTCTTGAAATTTCTTCTTGGGTTGATGAAGTCAGATCTGTTCTGATGGTTCTTCCAGAGTCAGGAAAAGGCTGTCATGAGATGTATCCAAGTGTAACTGCATACATCACATATGGAGCATATTTTTATTCTGGTGGGCACATTTTAAAGCCTGAAACTGCATTTTTTTATCAGCATCATAAAGTGACACTCAAATTGAAGGATCCTGTTTAATGAGGGTCTGTCAGGGTTACATTTCGGCTGCCCAGAGCGCAGGAATTGCACAGGCAGGGTGTTTCTGAAAGACAAGTGTTTCTCACTATTATGGTGAGGTAAAGGGAAGGCTGAAGGAAACACAAATGGCCAAAATTACCAAGACCTCAAATGTAACTCTGCTTAACTGGATACATCAAAAAGCCTAATGCGTAGGTCATTCTTACTTAACCGATAACAAACAATGTTAGCCTGAAGTCTTTCTGCAATAGAACAGCACCTAATGGTAAAATTATAACAGAAGAAAGCTTATGATATTCTAGCTCAATGGCAAAGCTGCTCCCTTTTTATACCTTTAACCTCCAACCAACAGGCAGAAACTAGTCTGCAATGCATGTCTCATGTGTGACACAGATCCTTACCCTCTTCCTGTCCCTGTTCGTGTGACTTGTGCCTTTTCTATCTCATCAAGGTATCACAGCATCCAGCCCAGGCTGGAGTTCTGGTATGGCTTGTAAAGATCCCAAGCTGCAAGCAGTGGCTCTGGAGAAAGAGAAGACTTGGAAGTGGGAGTGGTAAACTTGAGTAATAATTTCTCCCTCAAAAGTGCTGTCACTGCTGGCCAGAGCCGAACCCTTTGGCTTCAGGAGATAGGAATACGCATCATCAGAGATCACCCCACACACTGCGGAAACCACTAGTGTGGGTCTCCTGCCAGCGGGTGGTGTTGCTCATCTGATTAGAGCACTGCCCTTACAAATGGGATTCTGGGCTCAACTCCCAGTGCTGGCTGAGACTCATCTGTCTTAAGGGAAGTTAGCAGGTTCTGCACAGCTCTTTGTTAAGCATTCAGGAGTAGTACTCCAACCTATGTCTTCATGGGTTTCAACACAATCTTCACGGACACCTTTCTCCTTTTTACCCCTTTTAAGCTCTTTATCTTAAATGCTTGCTGATCTATACTCAGCACGTCCGTGACTTGAGGACCATCAAGGTGTTCTCCAAATAATTAATTTGCCCCCACTTTTTACCTGAGAGATGTGTGTTGTATTTCCTTCTGCTTTGCAAATAGGGAAAATGAGGAAGAAAGCAATTACATGATTCACCCTAATTGCACAGTAAGTCAATTGGTGTAGCCCTAGTGTTACTGCTGATCCTGTAGACTTGTCAGCAGGTTAAAATTAGATGATTCGTTGATCAAGTGAGACTGCTGTCTGTGTACTACAAGAACTGTGTCTTGGGATATCTTGCCTGGGTTTCAAGTAGGTCTGAATATCCTTGCTCATAAATTATTAGCTTCCAGATTTCATAATATTTCTTTCTTCTACCAGTTCAAACTGAAAACACTAGGACACTTGTACTCATGGGATGGAGAAACAAGCTTGTGCCCTCTGAACCCCCTGTGGACTAATGCTTTTCATCTAGAAGAAACCACAGCTGCCACAGCTGTTGCATGGAAATGTTGAGGATGGTTACAAAATGCTGCTCATTTGTTAATGTGGGTTTGTAAAGCATTGCTCATCTGGCAAGTGCCTACTGGGAGAAGGTTACATACTGACCTTTCAAGATCTTTCTACTGTTTTACATGATAGGTAGATAGACAGATAGATAGATGAATAAATGTTATTTAGGAAGCAGCTGCAATGAGCAGAAAACTTCCTGCTAGATCTTTCCTCCCACATTTCTATGTCTCTTCCCTAGAAGTTCCCAGCATTTCTGATAACCAGGTTACAGGGTGGACAGCTTGTGATGTGCGGGGGGTTCTCCCTTTCCCCCTCATTCTGTAGTATAAATGCGGTTGTTACAGGGATAAGCAGAGGCATCAGGCAAGAGATCTACCCTATTATGGCAGCTGCTTTGGACATTTGGAGAAAGTCTTGCCCTGATAAGTTTACTTTTTGTGTTGATGTGAGCTGTTAATTTAGAACTCTTGCACATGCTTGTAGGATAATGTGAGCCTAAAAAACCATCATGTGGTTCTTCTTAGATTCGACTTGGGCAGCGGAATAGTAACTTGTGTGGGAAGAGGTAGGTGAGAAAACTGTCTCATTCTATGTAATCTTTTGAAAATAAATTTAATGAGACATTCAATAAGATGCTGATGTGCATGTGGAGGTGGTGTTTCTGCTTATGTATACAGAAGAGCCCAGCACAAAGCAGCTTGTTGTGGAGATCACTGCTTTTTCATCTCACACCCATCAGATCTGAACCAAACATCACTCCTTAAATTGGCAATTAAAAATAAGTAAAGAATATTGTGAAATTGTTGTGCAAAGTACTGTGTTTTGAAGTAGTATTAAACAATGAACATTTAACCTCAACCCTCCTGTGAGTTAACCTAAGAAATAGAATATGTGCAAATCATTACTTTCATCTGTCTGCTGTCTGGATGGTGTAGTCAGCTGCTGGCATCCTCTGTGAGATTGGTGGTTTGGTTTTGAATCTGGAAAGACACAGGAAGACCAATATCTTTCACTTCTCAAATGACATGAGTTACACAAGACTCGTGATCTTCCAAAGGTCAGAGCACAGGATCTCTTCTCTCAACAAAGAGGCTCTCTGTTCCACTCTTGTGAAGCAGCTGTTGGCTCAGATTTCAGTTTATTCAGACACAATATGTGCTCTAGACAAAGACTCAGGCTACATAAATTAATCTCAACTACTTATCATTTCCCCTCCCCCCATCATTTTTGTTCTCCTATTGTCTGCTTTGTGAAATGAAACCCTATCTGATCAACCACAAGTGTCTGATAAAACCTGTAGATAAGATCAGGTGTCAGTTAGTGCTACTACAAGCCTTTTCCAGAACCTCTTGGTCCTTGTAGGAGGATTTTTTCTTAGATCAGGAAATGAAATTGATTAGCCACATTTTGCTGACAGAGCTTGCAAAGCATTGGAAGCTGAAGGTTTTAACCTGAGAAGTGTGAGGTGGTTTCTGCTACCCCCATTCAGCTACTAACTTCTGAATTCCTGCATTACAGCCATGGGAAGATCAGAGGTAACATAACCCATTTTACTTCTGCAGCCATACGCAGTTTCCACTGCATTTGGTTTTGTTTTAGCAGAAATTACCCGAGTCAAAGGCAGCTTTTCTTTTAACCTGCTCTTGCAAGCAAATTGGTCTTTGCCACTGCACCATTGCCAGCACAGTCAAGGCGCTCTAGCAGCCTCTTGCTGCAGGTCTGAAGGGTTTTTCCTCTCAAGTTGCTACTTGTGCAGTGTAAAAAATGTATCTGCAAAGCACAGTGAAAGAATTAAAGTGTTATCTACATGATTTATGCGTTATCTACATGATTTATGCTCCTTGTCCTTGATATTCTCCTATTATGGTTTCCTCTTCCCAGCCTATCACCTTCCTTCCTTCGGGAGGAACATTTGATAGTGCCTTACTTTAGGTGCTCTTATAGTACTGGAAGGGGCTACAGGAGATGCTCCAGAGCACAGAAATACTTCTTCCAGTGTCATACCTACTGATTGTTCTGGAGTGCTCAGTAAACAACCCCAGTTGCACACAGAACTAGCACTAGAACAACCAACAGGGCTGCAGAGTTTGTTCCTCACTGGAGCAAAGGGGCCAAACCCAGTTCAGCTCTGCTGTGTAGCCAGTCCTGAAATGAGGCCGATCTGCTGAATGTGTCAGCTCAGACTGAGTTTTCCTTGACAAATAAGACCTCTCCTTCTTGGTAAAATTACCTTTTAAAATCCAAATCCTCAATAAAAGTAGTGATTCATTCTACACCTGAACCTCCTCAGCAGCCTCAAAACCAACAGCTGCAATACCTTTCTATAGGACATGTTCCACAGGCTCCCCCCTTAACCCAACGCAGCACTGGCATTACCACACAACTACAGCACTGAAACCTAGCAAGGGCTGAGGGACACAGGCTTGATTGAGAAATCCCTCTTCTCAGGTCAGCGTCCTCAGCTTGTTGCGATGACACCCAGCTTGCAGCTGGTCACTGCAAAGCAGAATTTGCTGAACAAGTATTAAAGAAGTTAACCCCCTTCATCACGCTGGGCTGAGCTTCTCTTCCAAAATGGGTACCTTTAACTGATTTAGTGCTCCAATTTTTCATGGAGTGAGCGTGTAAAGAAGGGGCTGATAAACTTCTTCATGAAGGTTTGCTTCTGAGGTCCTACTGACCTGCATGTTTGCAAGTCCAGAGCAGGGAACCAAGCTGTGGGCCAAGGTGGCTACAGAGCACCTTGTGGGGACGGTAAGAGAACAAAGGCCAGAAAAGCAGCCAAGAAGGTGTATTAATATTCAGATGCACACTTTAGTTTTGAAAAAGTGGGGATTTGGGACGGGGAAGTCAGAGGGCTCCCCCCTTTTTTTTGAGCAGCACCTCCAAGCAGGCCCTTTTCCCTCCAGCACAAGCAGCAAGACTGAAACCAGGTCCTGCGAGAAACACAGCCTTCTGAGCCCGTTGGCGTCTACGGCTGTACGCTGAATCCAGAGCTCCTCCTGGAGGTCCGCAGAGTCAAGCCATGCTGCTGAAGGAGCTTATCACTGCCGCTTGCCGCTAACAGCAAAGCACCAACCACCCTATGTACGTATAGAGTGTATACAACAAGTAGGCATAGGATAATTACAGTAATCTTACATACACCTATACGTAGGCAGTCCTAGCTGACTTCAGTTAGTTCAACAGCTGCACCAAGCTACCTTTGGCAAGCTGAACCCAAGCACAAAAGTAAAGGTAATAAATCTGGATATATTTACACAATAAATATATTTAAAAGGTTACACTCCTCTTTTATTGTTTTGAGGAAAGGGTGCTTAACTCAAGGGGTGGGGGGAAGGGAGGATGTCCATATAAATCCTACCAGAACCCACAAAACACTCCTCACCCAGTCAGACGATACATCTTTGAAAGCTGATGTCATAGCAATGAGAAGTATTGAGACTCATTACCTCCACGGGAAAAGACAGCTAGCTCAGACCAATTAGCCTCCCACCTCTTCTATTAAATTTAGCTCACTTGCAAACCACAGATCCCCAATTTAGACACACATTGCTATTCAATGTGTGCCTAGCTGAGGGACAGAGGGAAGTCAGCTAAGCATAGAAGCAGAACACAAAAACACGAGGACATGTAGCGTGCAGGAGATGGGAGCAGGGCAGCTCAGGGGCCATGGTGGCATCCGAGTTGTACAGGGGTGTTTAGCAATTTCTAGGCACATACTAACATTTTACAACTCCATCTGTTACACTGCAGCTATTGATCCCAAGAGTTCAGTGATAGCCAGGTAATTACCTACTGATAACAAAACAATAAACCACTTAAACTGTGATCAGACACTTGAACCAGGCAAGTTTTCCCTACAGTGCACATCTGACTGTACAGTGCTACAATGGTGGGTCTTGTAATGATCTCTGCAACAGGGACAGACATGAGAAAATATGACAGCTATATTAGATTTCTACTATTTGCCTCTTCTTAAGATGCTCAGACTATTCCCTGCTGTTCAGTCATTTTTGAGACTAAAGCTTGCTCCTTATGTTTCTAAAATCATAATTTAGGTCCTACATCAGGAAAAACTGAGATTTTCTCATCAGAAACACTCCCCATCCCTGCCCACCCTGTCCACACACCCACAGCTGTACACACAGGCGCATGTGGGCATACTGTAACAGTTCGCTGAGGTTTTGTGATGAAGGCTTTAGGCTCTACAAAGAGGTAAAGATGAGGTGCCCAACTAGTTGAACCCCTTCCACCTCAGATAATGAATAATGGTCTTAAGTCACTGCTTTGGCTCTGTATACATGTTCAAAATACATGCATGCATGCACAGAAAGTGTGAAATGCTACGCACACACACTTTAAGTTTAAAATTCCAACGAGTTGCATGAAAAAGTGCATTATTTTATTTGCTTCAATTAAGCCTTGCTTGTAGTAGTTTTTCCTTTTCATGTTTAAAAGACCCATCCATTCTTCCTTTCCACTATGGGCTGAAAAGTGAAATACATACATTTATGAAACAATGAAGAGAACATGGGTTGGGGGTGGGGAAGTGAAATAGGTATTTCGGACATGTTAAAATAAAAGAATCTTGCTCAACAGCTGTTAAGTGTGAAGGAATGCAGCCCAAAACCCACAGCATATGCTGTTTGGTTTTTTTATTGTTTGGTTGCTTTTTTAAACCATACCACCTTCAAAGAATTCCTGGATTCCAGCCTGATGCTGAAAGACTAATACATTAAAACAGTATTTCATAATATCCAATATCTTCTAAAGAGCACTGTATTCTAATGACAGTGTAAGGAGAGTACTTACAGTCTTGCCTGATAGGAAAATAAATTTAATACAATCATGTAAGACAAATATGACACCAAAATACTTATTTACAGCACATATATATTAACTCTCTTTTTAATTGATACATTCCTCCCCCTTTTAAAGATATCCAGATTCAAAACATCCAAGCCTGTTCAGAGAAGAAAACCTCAAAACAAATAAGAAACAAGAAAGGAAGCAGCTATAGTGCACCATCTGCTGCCAGTCCTCTTGTAAAATATGTTTCAGTAAATAGACAGTACATTTACAGCAACACGTTGACACTGTTCACTCTCATCTGCTTACATACTAAACAAATACCATCTTGGCACGAAAAGAGACATATGTTCCAAAGAAAGAAGAGCCATTTGTCATACTGTCCTCTGAATTTATGAAGAAGAGAGCCACCACCTCAGCTGAATTAAACCCCTAGACCCCTCTGCTTTTGAAGAAAACCCATCACCTACTGTCTCCCAAACAAACCTGCCAACAAGCACTCCTGTTCTGGAGACCCATACTGCATTTTGGTGTGTACACATGCCTACAGTATCCGAGTATAGCTTCACCAACCACTCACATCCTAGCCTATAAACTGGTATGTGACCCTCTTCGCCAGAGGCACCAACCATCACACACAGGCTTTCACGGAAGCTCATCTGAATGACCAAATTATTTTCTTCGCCCTTCACAAATCTTGTTCCTAAAGTTGCTGGTCTGAAATCAATAAGCTGAAGACACTTGAAGTTTCCCAGGATCAACACTTGGCCAAAACATTGCTGAAGGTCAGCAGAGAGATGCTAGCTTGCAAGTAAGACTTTGCTTAGATTTCTTCACCCTTGCAGAATGTTCACATGGAAAGTTCTTACATAAAACAGCAGGTCCACATTTTCCAAAGCAGACTGCAAATCACTTTAACTTCAAACTGGAAGCTTAGAAACCTATTTTGGCTAGGTTGTAGAGCACTTTAAATATACCAAGTACTATATGAAGTATTGGAAAACTATTAATTCAACCAAGAACAGATACTAGAAGCCAACTTTTCTAAGCTAAACACAGGACTATGTTGATATGGCCTCACATTTAGAATACTAAATGTGTCCACAGGCACACAGCCAGTCTCACACCGTGGTGCAATCAGTGTATATTAATACTTCCTGTACCCAGTTCAGAGACTTGCACAAACTGCATACCTTGAAAACAGGATTCCAGCCAAAAGGATTAGCAATTGGATACTAAGTAACTCCAAATACTTGTTATTTTACTAAATACGCCTGCTCTCAGCATGCACCTCATCCAGAATATCAGCAAGCATTAAAACTGAGGAACATTTGTTTGATTTCCTATTGATAGTTCGAAATGTATTTTTAAATTTACAGCAGGTTGGGATTTTGTTGGGGTTTTTCTGTGGTTCTGTTTGGTAAAAAAAAATACATATATATATATATATTAAAAATTGCATAGCTCCAGGTTTTCTCCACTCAGCAGAAAGGAACAATTTTTCTAGCACCTCCAAACCTTGGGATATTCCAACACACTTGGTGTTTTATAAGAGTAAGAAATGCATCCAAAGTAAAGTGGCAAAGCTTGATTTGTCCTTTCAAATGGATCAAACCAAAAGCAATTCCACTACAGAGAATAAAGAAGTCCTGAAAAACTGAATTTCCCCACAGGGTTTGTAAATGTGGGGCTCCATCCATGAACTCAAATTGAAAGGTTCTGAGCACACCAGCATGCCATGTCCATTAACACACATCAGCTTATGCTTAACCTAAAACCTAAGAAGCTGAAGCCTGTTGCAGCCTATCAAAGCTGAACACCCAGCATACCATAGCCTAAAGCCCACAACAGAAGGGGTCAGTCTTCCACTGAAACAGAACTACAGATACCAAGTCTCTCACTATACCCCAAGTGGTTCAATCATCAGTGAATTTAAATTAATATGAAAACAAGAAGAGTGATTGATGTCACTCTGCTTCCCACATTCCTCAGAACTCCACAGTGTTTTACTATTTCCGTGAGACTGATGGCAGACTACTAGCATAGAGCTTAAGTTTCATTTAATAGAATTTGTTAGTACAAAGCAGCCTATTCAATTCTTGTTTTGTATTAGAATAGTGATTTTTCTATAAATGTAGTAGCTTAGCACTCAGACTGGCTTTTTTCCTCAAGCTATAAAGTTGTCAGTTGGACAGTAACACATCAAATTTATAACTAACCCTGAATCAGCTTTTAACCAGGGTTAAAAAGGCATTTTGAATGCAGCATGCTGGCATTATTTCCATTCAGAGTAAGAGAAAAGAACTGAATGCTCAGAAGATTATTTTGAAATTGTATAATTAAAAATGTGTTACTAATTGCTTGGAGGACAGGTATTATCAAACAAAGTAGACTCAGCCTAGAAAAACACAGTACAGGAAAGCAAAGGAAGGTCAAACCTCTTCCAGATCTTTGACAGGGTTAGCAGTTTTGTTTGGCAGAGATCTGTAAGAACTTGGACATTCAATTTTCCCCTATCACTGTAAAACTTCTTTAACCAAGAAGGAAACAGTTCAAAATACAATTCAACCTGACCTACAGAAGTGCAGGGGATATTGTGGCCCAAGTTAAACCAAAAATACCTATCCCACTTCAAAAACCTACAGAAGAGTCTCCTCTTACTATCTAGGTCACCATAAATTGCTCCAGGCAGACTGTTTAAATCTCCATGTCTAAATGAATGGCTACTAGCTCTTGGGCTCAAAGGAACTTGCAAGTCAGGACATGTATAAAGCTTCTTTGCTAATATTCAAATAGTCTGAACCAAATAACCCTCTAGGATAGGGCCTTAATGACTTTAACTTTCTCATTTCAACAACAAATCCAGCTGTGTGTGAGGTACATAGGTTTTATAAACCAGCCAGGCATAGTATGACATCACCTAATAAAAACTGATACTAATAACAAAACAAATCTCCGGCCAAGGCTGAAAAAAAGTTTAACGCTTGGAGGTTATGGCAACTACTGCATTTTTTAATTGTTTATTTTTAAACTAGTTTTG
>JAOEHX010009643.1:0-19207 GCA_025448015.1 Bolborhynchus lineola | reverse complement strand
CAAGGCCGGGTTGGACATAGCCTTGGGTGGCATGGTTTAGTGGGAGGTGTCCCTGCCCATGGCAGGGGATTGGAACTGGATGAGCTGAAGGTCCTTTCCAACCCTGACTATTCCATGATTCTATAGACTGTCCCTATTTTGTCAAGCTCTTATCTGGCCTGGAGGCTTAGTCTGAATTTATGCCTAAATACAGAGCTCTTATAATGAAGTTACTTATTTGTGCAAAAGCTGGATTTTTTCCCCCTCTACCCTGCTGCACAGGCGCAGTTTGTCTAAAAAGGGGAGGTTTTAGACTGAAAACTAAGGGTGTTTAGGATTTTGTTCACAAGATGGCACTAGCCACTAACCAGTGCTATCCTCATTTTAACCCTGGCACTGAATTGTCTGCATCTTGAACACAGTGGTAGGAAAAGCTGGTAATGATTAAACACAGACAAGCCAGCTAGACTCTTATATGCCATTAAAACATCTTTCTGTATACTTACATAGCTGTTGGATCTTGAAGAAAGAAAACAAAAGGGTTTTGACATTTTTGATGAAATGCAGTTCATTTCAATCTCAGAGAGACTTCTTATTTAAAGGGAATGCTCTTAGCACAGTGAAATCCTGTTACTGTTAATGGCAGCTGGGATCCTGATTGCCTCTATCCACGAGGCAATCATTCGTTGCATTGACAACTTGCAGTTTCTTTTTCATTGGAGCCCCACTAAACTGTTACCTTAGAAACTGCAGTGGCTTAAGATACGGATTGAAAAATGCACTGCCTTAACACTGTGGGTTTTAACTCCTCACAAATATTCGACAAATTTCTGTTTGCATGAACTGCTCCCGTTTTCTTCCCATTTCTTTTGTTTTATAGGTGAGCTGCTCTGCAGCTGAGCAGCCACTGAAGCAGAGCTGCCTACGATACAGATGACCAGAAGGCTGTATCTTTCTCATTAATATTGTCTGAAGTCCCATATAGTTTAGTTTGCCATTTTACAGTTTCTCCTACTTTAGCAATCCCCATTTTGTTTCCAGCGAGCCCGTTCCATCTCAAGGGAAAGAGGAAGGAGAGAATAAAATTCCATTTACATCTTGCTGGCTTCATAATGCTGCTTTAAACACTGTGTGTTTCCTACAATCCATTCCCACTAATAAGCTATATGTAAAACTGCCTCAACTGCATTTTATGCAACAATCTTTTGGATATTAAGTATTTGAATTAGTGCAAACACTGATTATCTGCCAGTGCAGAAACCCACTTGTAAAAACACGGCTCCTCTCCTTGCCTTTCTTGCGCTTTCCCTTCTCTTTATTTAGGCCTGGCTTATCCTTGCTTTTTGCCCAAGTGAAGGGGATCTGTGAGTCCCAAACTGAGGAGGCCCCTGGAAAGGCTTCTTTGCAGTGAAATCTGTCACCAAGCAAAGCACAGAGGCTGTATTCACGACGGTTCCTTGCCAGCACCTCGGCGATAGGCAGAAATGGAGCAGACTGAGAGCTGCCTTTTCCTGCTTCCCAGGGCAGTGGCGACTGGGATTAAACAGGCGTGTTTAGCCCAGAAGTGTTGCAAAGGGCTCTCCTCCCACAGGCAATGTCTTCTCTCCCAGCCTCTCTCCATGCAGTCTTGTCTGTCTGCTAAGTCATCTTGTGGGCTTTCTTGCTCAGGGCCTTCTTATTTATTGCCAAGGGGCTGACCCTGCGAAATGCTGAGTTCTGCCATCAATTTCTACTGACTTCCACAGAGGGATCACCGCATCCCTCATGTTTGGGCCTTGAGACGTTTCAAGAAAAGGCTTCTTTGACGAGGCACTGTGATAAGGATTTGCAAGTGACTATTAATAGTGTGGTGCTGGAGTCCTAACACATTGTATTATGCTTCCTTCCCAGTACACCAAACTTACCCTGATTTCCACTGGGTGGAAGATGTATCTGGCCTACCACTTCCTCTCTAAATAGCCAGTGATCAGGAAGAAAAGTGTCATTGTCGTATAACATTCATGTGTGTGTGCAGGCTGAGAGAGCAGCAGACCTGGAGACACTGCCAGCTGAAAGCATAGTGGTGTAGCTGGGCAGGACAAGAAGTCTTCCCTTTCTGGTTAACACAGGCTGCTGGGGTGTCACAGAGCCCCGGGACTGTGAAGTTTAGGTCAGGATTGTGTTCAGCCTTAGCATCTCTTTTTGATAGGCGCTGAAAGAGCAGTGGAGCAGGGATGAGCCATGCCCTGGACTGTGGTGTTGCTGTTGGCAGGTTGGTCTGTGTCACTGCCGGTGGCTCTAAGGAGCCGTGGCCAATTCACAACAGAGAAGGATGGGACTGGATGCTTGCAGGTGAGGCAGGCTTCAAGAGGGGTACTAAAACTGGCATCTGTCCATCCTGACATGTATGTACCTTGGATGAAGCTGTACCCAATACACAGCTAGATACAGCACCATACACCCAGCCTTCCTGCATTCCCTCCAGCATTCTCTGGCACCAGCCAAGACAGTAGAATCACTCAGACAATTCATATCCAGGGTGTTCAGTGCTTTGCTCAAGTCCCAGCATCATGATCTCATTTTCCTGCCACGTTCCCAGCACGAAACTGGGAACAAAAGCCATCCAGAGGCCTACAGGGCGGTCGCTCCCTCCTCTCTTCACAGAAGTTGAATGGAAGCGCATCTGTTCTATGTTGGAACTAATCGGTGGTCACAGCTGCCCCCGGGGCTGTGCTGGAGCATTGTACCCCTGAGACACTGTGGCACAAGCCGTTGGAATTGGATGTGGTGCTGTGCGGTGGCTTGTGTTGTGCCAGGCTAAGCAATTAGGGCTTGTCCGCTAAATAAAGCAGGCTGCCCGGGCTTCTTTGCAGTGTACGACTGTTGTATGGCAGATGGTACATGGAGTACAATGGACTAAGAAAACATTCCGAGTGGGGAAAATGTCACAGCTAAAAATGCCACCGCAGCTGACGTTGTCTGGAAAGGCAGAGGCCAACTAAAAAAGCCTTTTATGCAGACAGTGGGTACCAGCAAAAAAGATGACACTCATGGGGTTTCACACACACAAACTCTGAATCAGTCGATGTCTCTCAGATTTTGGAAGCTTCACCCTCCGTGACATCAACCAAATAAAGGTGAGGGGGGAGGGTGGGTTTTTTGCTTTGTTGTGAACATGGGAAGACAGAGTGAAAATGCAAACGGAGGCACCAGCTTTTCCATCGGGAGTTAAAGTAGTCCCTGATGAACTGTGATACTCTGGCTGAGATCTGGGGCAAAGCAATCAGAGAAAGAGTATTACTAGAGAACACAAAACTGAGCAGTTATAATAATCAGTTGTAACTTGCAAAGCAGAGGAAAGAAAACAGGTTATGAAACATGAAGGCTGAACAACTGTCCAATACGAGAGACTACAAGTAAGGAGATCTAATGCAGAAAGGGATGCCAGAGCTCGTAACTGGATTCTCAAGAAACAAAACGGGATGATGCAGAGACTCTGGCAAACATTGTGAGCCAGGACAATGCAGCATTTGAAAGGATGGTACAAGAACAGCTGTGGGTGGTATTATTTGCTAGGTTGGATTGGAGGACAGTGAGCTTCAGGAAGAAAGGAAAAGTGGATAATGCTGAAGCTCACCTAAAGCAAATGGGACATGTGTTAGCAATGCGTTAGCCAGTGGGGCACATAGTGATACATCAGAACTGAGAATATCAACATCGAAATAGTGCTGATAAGGCTGAAGAGAAACGGATAGAGCCTGAGTGGTGATGGTAGGAGATGTGAATTGACTATCTTGGTAAGTTGTGAGGAGGCACTGTTTGAGTTTGCTGGGAGCGGGAGTGGAGAGGACTGTAAATTGCAATGGGGATCTGGGAGTTACCTTGCTGTTGACCTTACCCTGGCAGGAAGCAAAAGATAAATAGAGCTTTTGAGAGTGTGTTCACAGATCAGCAACATTTGTACCGCAGCACCAAACAGAGACAGTCCAACTGGGCCATAATTCACACCCTTAGGAAAGTTCCCCTTGCCCTGAGGCTGAAGTCTGGGGGAAAAGGTGGGCAGATTTCTTGCACTAAGAATCACAGAATCTATAGGGGAGCTGATAGAATGGATGCCCATTTGCTCATTGTAGTGTGAGAGGGCAAAAACTCAGAATCATAGAATGGTTTGGGTTGGAAAGGACCTTAAGGTGATCCAGTTCCAACCCTCTGCCATGGGCAGGGATGCCTCACGCTAGACCTCGACTCCCAAGGCTCTTTCCAACCTGGCCTTGGACACTGCCAGGGATGGAGCATTTATCATTTCTTCAGGCACCTGTGCCAGTGCCTCACAACTTCTGCCTTATATCCAACCTGAACTTCCCCTGTTTCAGTTTGAACCCATCACCTCTTGTCCTATTGCTACAGTCCCGATGAAGAGTCACTCTCCAGCATCCCTATAGGCCCCCTTCAGAATCACCCACTTCATATACAAACCCAAAGAAAATTAATAAGCGTTTAGAAAGAGAGCATTTTTCCATAACCTGGAAGAAGAACGCTTCAGGAGGTCATACACTCTTCCTAAGCTTAGTGCAGACTTCTGAAAGATGCTCTTAGTCTAAGAAGAAGCGTACGCCTGTATTCAAACCTCCTGTGTTCCCGTGACATTGCTTTCTTGGGTTGTAGCTACACAGTGGGGCTCAGGCCTGCATGGTGGGCTCCAGATGGATGAACGTTGGGATAAGCTTTTTGTGCACCATTTCTCCCCCTCTCTCCTGAAGTCCTGGTTATCATTATAAAGGGGCTTTGCTATGTGGGCAGGCAGAGCCAGAAGTGTCTCTGTGGGTACTCTCATGTGCCTCTGCTATGGAGCATGCTCATCCTGATAGCCTTAAGCTGCCATTTGTGATTTCTTGGCATTTAAGGAATCTCACTGGAAAGTGCAAAGGACGGTAGATGGTAAGAGGAGCAAAGGTTTGTACAGAGAGCTGCTTGGGCTGCATGGGTCACTGCATGGGTCTCCTCTCAGCATACAACTGTGAGGTATTTTATTGACTGGTAGCAGCTCTGAGTGACCAGGTCCACGCAGCATGTGGGTGCTGGTGAGCATGGGTGGGCAGGGAAGCAGGGCTGCACCTTTTGGGAGGGTCCTCTGCAGAGCCCCACTGTTACACAGGGGAGGTGTGCTTGCTGCCTGCAGACTGCACAAGGCACATCTCTGCCTGCTTGGCTCGCAGTGATGTCTGAATCAGGAAATGGAGCCTATAAGAAAGTCACCTCTTGTCCAACCCTTTTACCCCTTTTCCATAACTTTCCTCTTTCAAATTCTCCTTCCCTTCAGTAACTCAACTTGCCTTCAGTGATACAAGCTACCATATAGCTAGCATTTGCCATTGTACGTGGTGAACATTTCCTTCCCTCCCTAGTTTTGTTGCCTTTAGATTTGCAAATGTTTGGGGGGCAGGTTCGACTTCCTGTTTGCTTATGTGGTACTTAGAACAGTGGAACCCAAATTTGGGCTGCAAGTGCCAGTATTTAGTCACCCCTATTCTTATCTATCATGAGAGGCTGTACTTGTAAAAGCTCTGGCAAAAGCACTGCTGCCTCCATTGGTCCCAGCTCCTGCTGTGCCTCATTTGCAAAGAGGATGTGTTGGAGGAAATTGCTTTATACCCAACATGGGGTTAATTGCTCATTATTGTTCCCTTATTCAACATCTCCTTGTTTTTTCTTTTAACTTCTCCCTATTTTCTATTAAGTACCTACAAAAATGTGGACAATTCAGACCATTTTGCTTTGAGAAGCAGTAACAGCCTTCTCTGATTAGTGAGTTCAGTTCCATGTCACTCTTCACGTACAGTTATACAGAATATGTCCCCAAACGTCTTCCCCTCAGCTATTTGTTCCATCTCAGCAAGCTCACAGGCTACTAAAGACCCTAAATTGCTTTAATTGGTCTGTGAGCCTGTATGTAATGCAGTCTAGTTTGTGAGGCTGCACAGAAAGAGAAGAAACCTCTTTCATTGTAAGCTTATGTTCTAATCTCTTTCAGGAGAGAGCTTTTTGCAGATATCTGTGCAGGGAAAGCATCAGTTCTCTGCAGTGCCAGGACCAGTGCTTAGTCCCCAGTTCGGGTGATGTTCCCTTGAGAAAGTAGGGGTGAGAGGAGGAGCGGCCCAGCTGAAGAGAAGTGGGAGATTTGGGGATGAGCTCCAGCTGGTTGGCAAAACAGAGAAGCTCTCTGAGTGATGGGCTCAGGCATGTATGAGAAAAAGCACACAAACTGCTGGGCTTCTGCTTCGGTTCCAAAAGCAGAAGCTGTGGGGCCTTGTAATCACCAGAGAAGCATGGGCAGGGCTAATTATCACCCAGATTGTTGCTTCAGTGGAGAATCCTTATAACAGAGACGAAAGTCAACAGGGGTG
The DNA here is from genome assembly GCA_025448015.1 of Bolborhynchus lineola. Taxonomy (NCBI): domain Eukaryota; kingdom Metazoa; phylum Chordata; class Aves; order Psittaciformes; family Psittacidae; genus Bolborhynchus; species Bolborhynchus lineola. The sequence continues at coordinate 12,845 of JAOEHX010009643.1, read as the reverse complement.
CAAGATTATCTAAGTGCTATTGCTAGCTGTCCTCTAAGCAGTTTGCTTTGTTCCTAAGAGATACCTGGCCAGTGTAAATCCCATTGGCCTAACTTAAAGCTAGCTAGTAAATGGATGGTAGTGCCTTACACATACAAAACTGGTTTGGAGAAACTTAAATAGCAGCTCCTGTTTCCTGAGGCCAGGGACTCAAGCAGTAGAGAGCGATGGGGCAGGCTCAGGTGAGTACCACTGAGGTTGGATAGTGAGACTACCTATAACTAAATGGCTGCCAGCTCTGCTACCCTGCAAGGATATGGACAAGGGAGAAAATGCTGGGTTAAGCAGCTCTGAAGGAATTTTGGCCACACTTGCAGTCTGTTAAGGACATGTAAAAAGGACCAGAGAAAATCTGGCTCCGGTTTTCCTTGAGGCTGGAGTTTCTTGGCTGTGTTTGCTTGTTTTCAGCTCTGTGGTTCTCTGTGCTGCAGGCAGTCCCAGGTGCCTCCCTTCTTGTTTTCCCAAGCATTTCTAGCTGGCTCAAGGCTCTTGGTATAATATACCATGCAGCAGCATGAGGCTCAAATTGTTAGTCAATATAAATAGTGAAGATTGCTCACTCAGCGAGACTTGGCTTTAGCTCTCAAGAAAGCTTTCATTGTCTTGCCCTGAGCTCCTTAGGTCCCTAACAAACAAAAGTTGTTCATCTGGCCTTAAAGTAGGGAACAAGAGCAGTACATGAAAGACAAAACCACGCTTTGAACACCATTAGGAGAGAAAATAAGCCAGGAGTATGGAAGTAATGTTCTGTGTGCAACCTCAGCTCTCTGCTGCCTTCTCAATACGCAGCCCACTTTCATTGCTTTCCTTTTTCCTTCGTCTTGGAGGCCTGGCTCACGCTGTATTACAAACTCAGTTCTTGTTCCTACAAGTGCAATCTCACTTCCCAATCCTTTGAGTTACAGAGCTCGAAACAATGGCATAAATGACATAGTAAGACCCCCAAAATGAGGCTCTCCTGCAAGTCTATTTGAAGCCATTTTGTGGGCAGGAGGAGGATTTGGCAGGAGAAGGAGATTTGGCTGCACTATGCAGAAGCTGCAGCATCCTCTTCCCCTCTTCCCCCCGACTCCAGTGGGAAATGTTCTATGTTACTTGGAGATGATGAAGGGGAACCTATTTAGGATTTCTTGGTTTTAAAACTGGAGGACTTTTTGTCTTTTAACTATTTGATGCAACTGTGCAGTGTTTCATGCGCGTCCCTCTTTGCTGCTTGTAGCTTTTAAAGGTGCCCTAGGTACAAAATACATAAAATAGATTCTAGATACGGCAGACAAGAACGAATGCACGTAATGTCAGTCATTATTTGCAGGATAGGAATCTAAGTCAGTTGGCATGTTAGAAATGCCTAGAAGAGCAACCTGCTCATCTGAGAAGCTACACAGAACTGCAGACTTGAAAGCAAAGTGTCCGGCAGATAAAAGCAATCAGTGTCTTTGAACTTCTTGCTGACTTTTTATTGCTTCTCAGCCTGTGCTGAACCACTTATGAGACTCTTTTAATACATCTTTGGGACTGAGGAGCAACTTCAAACCTCAGATTTTGTTTAATTCTCTGCATTTATTTTTCCCCTTCAGGGTGTACAGGTGTTTGTCTCTGTGCGTGCTCACATTGCAATGTCCTATTGCAATGCTTGAGGCAGGGCTGGCAGCAGCAGCCTGGCTCTCGGTCAGGCTGTGGCAAGCACAGGAGGAGATATGGGGCAGATCATACACTTGTTCTCCACCTCTGTTTTGAGAAGGACATTGGGATGGCTCTGGCCAACAGCCCTGCGGTTAGAGCACATGGGTTTGTGAAGCTATCAATTTAAAGTGCCTGTCTTAAACCTATGGTTTAGTAAAAAGCATTTCGGTATGCTTACTAGATCATTCTGGTGTAAAGAATTCTTTCTTTTCTAAGAACAACTTTACGTAGCTCAAAACCCCCAACAAACCCTACTGCTTCTTTTCTGCTTTCCTCAGGCAGTTTCTCATTGTAAACTATAGAATAGAGCTTTCTTGAAGGAAGCGTTTCTATTTTTCGGCTGAATAGAATCAATGGTCTTTGTTGTGAAATCGGACTGTCAATATGTAACTCCTGAAAGCTTCAAGTTTATCCCTTGCATGAGAAAGCAAATTCAGGCCAAGGGTCCAAACGTCAAAGTTTTTCTTTATAAACATTTATCTCAAGTTCTAAAGATTGGGATTGTGGAGAAGTAGGGGGATATGAACTAATGCCGCTTCACAGGAGACTTCTGAGCTCCGACTTTGGGGTTCATCACCAATGTCCAAGTTCCTGAAGTTTTGCTTATTTTTAAGCCATTTCTTGACTTTGGCTGTAGTCGAATTATTATAAAATTAGGAAACACATTAGGCACACATCTGTTATCAGAGTGGTGCCGTCAAAGCCTGGTTACAGTAATCTTAAACGTCAGATCCTGTAAGTATCTGTGTTCGTCCGGATAAAGAGCAGCACTCCTTTTTTGAAGAGAAATTGATCTGACTCCACACACTTGGATACCAACTGGGAACAAATTCTCACTGTAAAAGCACAAGGAAGGGTGGGTGGAGGGGTGAACATCTCTTTAAAGTAATACCCTTTTTACAGTCATGTTAATTGTACTGTCTGAATCACAGAGCATACAGTATCTCAAACACAGGCTTTTGGGGGTGGGGAAAGTGCTCCTGAAAGCAAGCCATAGTGGATAGAATGGTGCTGTGCTGCTCTGCTCCAGCAATGAGATACTGTTCTGTATTAATGCAATGCATTTCTTACAGGTGAAGGTCAGTAAGCATGTGATATGCAGAATCTGTGGGCCCATTTATGTGCTTTTGGGAGCGAGCCTGTTTCCTCCCAAACCAGCTGCAGGCACTGTAATCCTGTGTAGATGGTATCATTAGCTTAAAAGGAGTTTAGAATGATGTTGCTGTTTCCCATGTGGGCATAAGGACAGATCCATCTTTTAGATCCTGCATGAGACTCAGATAGACGTGTCTCAGGAATGCTCTGCTGTGTTGCCTTCACCTCCAGCACTGTATGTGACTGAAATGGAAGAGAGGGCACAGTGTATGGTGCAGATGGATTTGGTCTTGGAGCCGAAGGCCCTCTTGCTAGAAGGTGGTTTTCTATCAGTAGCATCACACCATGACCCTTCCTCCATCCTGCAGTTGGGAGCTGACCTTGTGCCCTGCCATGTGGTGCAGCTGGTGAAGCTTTGTGTGTTCGACTGAAAGGAGATGGGAAAGGTCTTCACCTTTGTGCCTATAGGCTCAGACAGGCAAGCAATCCATAGCATGTGGGTGGCTCTGCAGCCGTTGTCTGACAGCAGATACATACTCATGTCACTGGAGGCACACAGGAGGATTTGTGTTAACTGTGTCCGTTTTCTGGGTGTCTTTGTGTGTACAAAGAGGGCTGCACCACATTGTGTCACAACTTTGGCATGTAGAGACTAAATCCCTTGCTTCTATAGCACAACCTTGTCTCTGCTGCCAATAAGGCTGTGGGCAATCCATCTGCTCTGACCCAAAGGAGGTTACTCTGCACCTTCACCCTTTGGGGCTCTTCTGGCCTCTGTTCTGGAACGCTGGACTGGCTCTTCAGCTAGGGAAGGGGCAGAGCTCCCTTGAACTCAGTGGAGCTTTGCCAGCATATGTGAGTGGTAGGTATGATGCATTGTCGTTAGCATTCCCAGGGGGTGAGACATATCCAGATGCTCTTACAGTAGGCAGTGGATAAGAAGCCATTGTTTTGTGCTTACTTTGTGTCTTTGTAATGCTGTGATGGGGGGAAAGATGAAGCAGCATCTTGCCTCCTCTCACTTCTGCTAGTATTTACTTACGGATGTGACAAGCTGTCATTTTCTAGTTTGTGTGAAAAGTGGCAATTTCCCCTCCTCCCACTGCAACCTTGCTAGTGTATTGGCTGCATGCATATAGAGATTTGTGTTCATTTCCCTAGCAGATGTCACAGTGATTCAGTGCAAAATCTGCTTGGGGACTGTCCTCCAGGAAGGGGAGATGAATGTATTGGTATTTTCTATGAGTAGAACGTGAAAGCTACTCTTTAATTAAATGCAGGCTCCTATTACTCAGATCTCCTTTCTTTCACTTTTGCATGGAATTTACATGGTAAAAATCATTCTCTGCTGAGGAAGTGGCTCAAGAAGGTTTGGCATTCTTGTAGCAACAACCCAGGGCACCACTTCTCCCTCCAGAATACAAATGAATTATACAGCTGCAGCCAAATAATACAGGAGCCAAATTTAAGAAGAATAGAAGGTGGTGATTAGCTGCTCACATTGCTGCTGCTATGCTATTATTTGATAGCTAAAGAGCTGATGTGTGTGGCTGTGATATGCAGTCTCTGCTTTGTGCGTACACCCGATGCCTGTGTGTTCTTCCAGGAGTTCCCAACTGCCTGCTATCATCATCATTGTAAGTAGATGCTTATATAGTAATGTGTCTTCAGCTGGCTCTTGACCAAACTTTCTGAGGACTTGTGGAAATACCCCTTCTGTAATGAAGTCAATGCCAGTGGAGATTAATACCTTCAATCATTCGGATATGCCTGGCAAAAGGAAGTGCTGATTCCTCCCTCCCAAGGATTAGACAGAATTAAAGCTGCTCTGTCTGTGAAGATTAGCACACTGCTGGTGGTTGTTTTTTTCTCCCCTTCCTCTCGCTGAAGGAATGATTGCTCCAAAGGGCTGCCCGCAAGCGGAGAGCTGCACTGCACACTGCCTGACATCTGCTTTGTTCCTTTCGCTCTCTCTGAAAATCAATTGCATCTTCTGCTGTTTGGAGAGGGTGTTCCTGTGCAAGCATCCCACTGCGCATCCCCGGCACTGTGCAGCAGCAGATGAAGGACTGACTGTGCCACTGCAGCTATTGTTTGACTGGAGCCCCCTCGCTGAGACTGGGAAGCAGTGTGGACGCTGGATCGAGACTCTTGTCCCCGTGTGTAAGGACTGCATCTGCACTGTTGACAGTTTCCCCAGTTTGCTTGGGAAATCTCAGGGACAAGCCTTCTGCGTCCCCAGGGTGCTGAGCACACCGTACCCTTTCCTGTGATGGTGACCAAGGAGGCAGATCTGCCTCCTTTCTGATAGGCTTGCTCTGGGTGTCAAACACGGAGTGTTTTGCGATATATGGATCCTTCCCCAAACAAGGGCTGGATGACCCTCACAATCTGCCACACATGAATCCCTTCAGTACCCTCCTCCTTATCTGCATCTTTGCTGGTGACCATACTGGTTTCCTGAGCCACTCAGTCCGCTTGCTGGCAACAAATCACCTAGGAATCCTTTCCTTTCCCAGACACAGGGCCTGAACACCTCTTTTTAACAAAAAGCAACGTGAAAGGTTTAGAGAAATAAAGGTACCTTTTTTTCAGATCAAATTCTGGCCGTGTGAAATCCCACTGTCCTACCAGAACCTGCCCCAGGTATTCATCATGCCTACCTTTTCCAGGGAATTCAGCCACTTTGCACTATGAGAGTGGCTTGTGCCTTGGGAGCTCCTCAGAAGTGTGGCTGCAGGGGTGTATGTGTGGCTTCTGGTGCTAATAGCTCACTTGCAAGGAGTAACCCCTGTGGGAAGGCAGGAAATGAAAAGGTGGGAGAAAATTGATGGAAAGGCCAAAGGAGCTCAAAGGGTCACATTTGACAAAAGGTCACAAAGACCAAAGGGTCTCAGGGGTCACATTTTAGATCAGAGGAACATAATCCCCAGCGTGGAGTGATTCGTGTTCATGATCATGAAGGACAATCTGTCAGGCTCCCTGTGGTCCTCTTGGGCAGGATTTTCTGGAGCATCCTCCCTTATCTCTTCCTGCTGTTGTGGAGCTTCCTCCTGGGATAGACACTGCCTGTTATTGCTGGGAAATGGCCTACACATCTGAACTGGAAAAGTGCTGTTCTGATATAGTCACTGGCTGAGGATAAAGGAATCGTCACCTTACCTCCTTGTGCCAACAGAACAAGGAAAGCAAAACTATGAATGGCCTTTTAGGATGAAAGGGAGCAGATTTCTACCCCAACTCCCTGGCACATAGCAATCCTACGTACACCCCACGCTGTGCCTGGGGGCATAGTGAGTTTGCTGACTGTTAGGAGACTCCCAAGGTGAAATAATTCCCTTCTACCCCTAAGACCTCTTATTCAGTGGGATTGTAAAACTGTCCTCACATTGGACAGACTTCAGGGAAGCAGAATTTGCAGCACCCCATGTCAGTCTTTCCTAGGGCTACAACATCTTTTCTGTGGGATAAGAGACTCCTCTGACATTGGGAGGACAAACATACTGCAGACAGTACTCCTGTCCCTGCAAAAAGCAAGCAAACACGACTCCGAAATGGGGTTGGAGTGGTGCAGCTGCATCATTTGGACAAACACCGGTGTTGAGCCATAGCTAATGGCAACTGCTATGGAACAGTTTGTATATGAACAAAAGAAATCTGGTTTTGAGGGAATTTATTGCCATAATAAGAATGGGGTTTATTCATGTAACTTGTGAAGAATTATGAGGTTTAGTTGTGTCACTTGTGCTATGGAAATCTTAGAGGGGTTCAAGGGCTATGCAGTAAGGCATGGCTCCTGCATACATAATATAGTTCAAAATGAGAACTAGAAGAATAGAGCAAGGATGAAGCGTGCTAAAAAGGAGAGTCCAGAATAAAAACTAAAACGAAGATACTGGAAACTAAAATGAAAAAGCTATTCCTGGGGTCTTGAATTTTGCCAGAAGATTTTTACATGCTTTTTTGCAGTCATTTGGCCTCTTTGTGGTGTCTTCATGGCTTTGTTTGAAGATGGATATAACAATAGTACAGGCACAGGTGTTAGTCTCTTGCCCAAAGCTGCTTCTGCTGGCATTCTCTGCTATAGCACTTGCTTTTACCACCCAGGCAACACCATAGCTAGCCTTGCTTTGGGAACAGATTGTTGCTGGTATATTGAATCAATGTTTTTAAGCCTAGGTCTGAAACTTGCTTGCATCTGCTGGTAAATAAGTCTGAAGCAGTTCAGCTATTAGTGAGACCAGAAGCATGTAGTGCAGGTATCTGTAATCTGGTACCTTCAGAGGTTTGTCCCTGTGCCTTCAGAGCTCTTCAACTGATGGAGATCTGAACCACTCAGTGTCATAAAACTCCGAAGACGTCCCCATCCCCTCGTCCTGTGCATCTGTGCTGTATTTTCCAGACATAATGCCAATCTGTAAAGGCCGTAAGGATATTCCCTGATCCTCACAAGGACCCCAAGCAGGGGGCAGCTTTGCTATGCTGTGTCTTCTTGCTGTTGCCTGCTTCTCCCTAGGTCTCTCGGGCAGCTCCAGCAGCATCTGCTTTATGCCGCCTTGTCCGCATGGCTGAGGGATGTCTGGGGAAGAGCTGATGAAGGGTGGGATGAGTGAAGGTCAGCCCGCGGATCTGTGTCTAGTCTGGGCTGCAATGCTGAGAGAGAGCTACTGAGACTGTTCTGGTGGTGAAAAGTTGGGGTGTGGGGAACTGAAAGAGGAATGGGATGAAACAGAGAAATGAAAGGTTCCAGCTGGGCAGAGTGAGCAGCAAATTCTGCTTCTGAGAGAGGGGGTTCCAGGGCATAAAGTTGGGGAGATTGGAAGAAGGGAAAAAGAGAAATGAAGGACAAAGTAAGGAACGACAGAGGCAAAGGGTTAAATGGTACTTGAGATGGTAGAAAGAAGGGGAAGGTATTAAGACTGTGGGGGAAAAAAGAGGCTCAGCTTGGATGGTAAGGGAGAAGTAGATGAGGCATAGTTGAGGAGTGGGCAGCAGAGGGGAGGGGGAGAGCCTGCAATCTGCATTGCAATCCATTCAGCTCCTGGAGATGTGAAGCAGTTGGTCTGCTGCTGCTGGTAGCAGGGCTGTCGCAGGAAGGCTTCAAAACATGCCCCGTGTGACTGATTTTGGGCTGGAGCAAGTTTGAGCGCCTTGTTGATGCTCTGGGCTGCTGTCGGGCCCATGGTGGAAATGCAGGGCTGCAGCTCTGCAGCAGCGTGCCCCTGCGGGTTGTGGCATGGAGGGAGGCAGGAGAGGGAACGCAGATTATCACTACTTCTTATCCTGATACATAAAGTTGGGTGCTAAAACAGACTCCACTTCCCTCCTACACACAATGTGCTCAATCACTCGATTTTTATGTAATGGGAAGCACTGAATTGCATGATTCTGCCAGGCAGTGAGTAGAGAGCAGACATTCTTTGCTGTTAACTGGTAGGAGATGGCAGAAAGGGGCTTTGCACACAGGAAGCACTTCACTTTGACAAAGCTGAGACAGGCTTTTTCTTTGTCTGGATCTTTTAATGATCAGATCTAGATGGAGGCATGTGAACTGTGGACGCTTAGGATCTCGCAGGCATCAAACTCAAATTTGTTAAGCTGGCAATCTTTTCTGTACTTATGGATATGGATAAGTTATGGTACTTACGGTTACATTATAAAACCATACATATATGGTACTATGGATAAGTTCATATTTTCTGGCTGCCAGTATGCCTTCACAACTCAGAGGCAGGAGTTCCCCTTTGGTTTCCAGGCCACATCTTCTGTTTTCTCTCTATAGACCAGGGTTCTCCCTGTTCTCTTTGCACTTGAAGTGGTCATGATAACAGCAAGGTCCCAAACCTTTCTGTAGCTACCTGATCAACTCAGCCCTATGTTTGAAAGTTCATTTTGAATAGGTGTCTGTTTCCCTGATCCTCTGGGTCATCATTGTGCTTGAAATGTTTGTGATGTTTCCCTCTGTTTAATCAATTAGCACCTCTAAGAAAGGATTTGTGCAGGAAGCCAAAGGGAAAGCTTCTCTGGATAACTGATGCTTGAGGGAATGCTCCGAGATCCTCTGATGAAAGGCATTCTGGAGGCTGATGGTGTAAATGTTGTGCACTCAACAACTCAAAATAGGGCAACAGTGAATTTCCTGCCTGACAGCAGGATCACTAAGAAATGACATCTGGTCAGAGGGCTTCCAGTGGACACCAGGTTGCTTTGGCACGGAGCTGTGCTCCAGCCTGCATGCATGGCAGGTAACTCACCTGGGGTGGGACAGTGACACAGAACACCTCTCAGGAGCATTGCCCATGACCAGCAGGCATATGGAGCCCCTTTCCTGGTGAGCTGGAAAATGACTCTGTGCTGAGTGCACAAAGTAGCCACGCTGTGTGAGGGAAGGGCTATGGAAATCACTGCCTTTGAGCACCCGTGGCTCTGCCTGAAGCACACCAAACACATGAATACCCTGAACCAGACCCAAAGGAGCTTCTCCCCCTGGAGTTTCTTGTTTCTCGTTGCATTTTGATGGTGCAGGGAGTCCTGCCTTCATCTTATCAGTGCTTCATCTGGCATCGTGAGCAGTGTGGGCTGGTGGCAAGAGACCAGGGAGGGGATTTTATCCTTCAAATCTACCAGCAAAAAATGTACTAATATAGTTATACAGCCATGAATACAGAATCAGTCTGAACATTAAGAGAGGACCAGAAGAATGAGAGGTATTCTTGAACATGGCTAAAGATACTTGGGAATTAGAGGTGGTAGTTTAAATACACGTTTTAAACGTGGTTTGCAGAGATGTCTAAGTGTAAAGAATAAACGATGAGGGTGGATGCTTTTGTACTGAATAGGAATGATGTATCCAGAAGCATTACTGAATTGTCAGGCTGGGTAGATGAGAGTGGCGCTTGCATCTCACTTTGGCTGCCACAAGGCAATTGTCTAAGGCCTTATTTTGAGTGCAGACTAACATCTTTCCATTTGATCCTGCTCCCGCTGAAACTGTTGGGAGACTACTCATCAAACAAAGCAGACAGCAGCACTGAGAACCTGGCTGGATACATTCAACTTTCAAAAGGTTCAAATTGAGGGGTTTTCCCTGTTCAAGGATCAAGCACTGTAAAAAGGGGTCTTCCTTATTGTTCAGCAGCAGATCTGAAGAGGAATCTCACTTTACTCTCTTGTTTCCTAAAGCTGCAAGAGCAGCATACATTGTATTTTGGCCGGGTGAGCAGCAGGACTGCTCTGCTCCTCTGCAGATGCAGTGTCATTGTACTGATGGTTTCCAGGGGGAAATTCCACCCACCACCCCCCTTACCAAAAGACAGTTTGGAGGAGGAAAAAAGAAGTTATGTGATGGTGATGGTTCCTTCCCAATAAACAACAGCAAGCAGGGAAATCCATCAAGTTGTTGGCTGTGCATTTGATATATTTATAGCACAGTATATGTGAGTGTGTGTGTGTATATATATATATAAACCATCTGTATAATGCAACATCAATATCAGGCTTCACAATAATAAGAAAAGTAGCTCATGGAATATATACTTATATATGTACTTATATATATGGGGTATATACTTATACCCCATGAGCTAAATATTTGTATTTAGGTTTTATGAAAGATATTATGATTAGTGTAGCTAAAAAATAGATTGTATCTCCTTAAATGAGCTTGCTTTCTTTGTAGCCCTGGGAAACCTAAAGGGTATTTTTAATCACACTTAAATGGTGATTGTTAAAAAGAAGTGAAGTTAAAGGGTATTTTGGGATGTAGCTTTTTCCTTAAGCACATTCCTTGTAGGTGGGGAAACCTACAATTGTTTGTAGCATCGATGCTCAAGCTCCATTACTGTGTCTCTGTATATATCGTTTGCATGCAAGTTCATAAGGCAGTAGCATCTTGCAAAATAGTGCAAAACAGACACTTGATTTTTAGCACTTCCTCCAATGCAGGGCACAAACGTGCCACAGCCGTTATGGAAGTGAGAAAATTTCCTTGAGAAAGAAGCCAGAGGAAGTTTTGATTCTGACCGCTTCTGAAGTGTTTAATTCCCCGCGGGTGCATCCAGGGAATTCAAAACCTGCCATAAATCCAGTGTGTCTCTTCAAAAGACGTATGTGCTTCGCCTCTTATCAACGATTCAGGTACGGAGATCTGCAAAGGCACTGTGACCGTGGGCATGAGCCTACTTGATGCTTAAAGTGCTTCAAACACGTGCCATGCACCTCTGAAAACCAGGAACGCATATGGGGTTTGAACGCTGGCAGCGCAACGTCTTTGCTGCAGTTTGGCAGAAGGCGATGGTGGGTTTGTCTCTAAATCCTGTGAGCTGCACTGGTTTCTGGTGTAACATTGCAAAAGTCAGGGTGGTAAACTGGTCTTCAGGATGAACTGAGTTTAAAAATTATATGGAGGATTTAATGCCCACAAATGTATTTTGGGGGCCATGTTTTAGACTTTTCTCTCCTTAGAATTGGGCTGTTTGTACTTCTGCGTTGGTTAGATGGTAAATTATTGAAAACCAAATTGCTGCAGCGCTTCAACATTTGAAGCCAATTGGAAGTTTGCCTCCAGCATCCTCATTAACAAAAGCACAAGAATTTTGCAGAGCAGAACTATTTCTCCAGTCATCCTGAGGAGAAAGGCAGTATTCTATGGGCAAGGCTCTCAGGTTATCTCCACAAAGGTTTTCATGAGCTGCAAATGTGTCTTCAAGAATCAAATGTGCAATAATTAAACCTGAACTCCACTCAATATGTTATCAGCGTTCAAAAAGAGGACAGACTTGTTTCTGGGGAAGGAAATGCAACTTTGATCTCTATTTCAGGCCTTCTAGTATTTGGGCAGAAACAAGCTCTGAGGGCAATATGAGCAGAAGACTGAATGTAAGATGAGATCTGGAGAAAAATCCAACCTTTCCTTCAAATCTATTCAGAATCTACTGTTATCAATTATATGTACAATTGCACTCTCCATTCCCATTGATTCTCTCCCCCCAAAATTAACTACAGTCATTAATAGGTCTCCCCAAGCAGTTCTTCACTGATGCACAGTCCTTCCCAGCTGATTTTATCCAAAATACAACTTCTGGCTCCCCAGTGTCTATTCGGAGATGTAATACTTAATCTCCAAACCATCTTCCAGAATGAGGGAGAGAGTTCATCTCTGTACTCCTCCCCTGAAGTACCAATGTTTCCCTCTTTCCCCTGCCAAATGCTGCTTGTACACTGAGGATTGCCAGGGTACCAAAAGATGACGTTATCTAGCAACTTCCCTGGAACGTACACCTGTAGCAGTGCTTTTGGCCAGAGTATCACCCTTGCTCAGGAGTTTCCATGCTCCGGGATCTGGTGTTCATGATAAAGCTTGTACCCGAAATGCCTGCTGGCATGTCACAACCCAGAGGTGCTGCCTGGTGCAATTAAACCGGTTGCTGAAGTAACTTGAATCACGGCCCTTCCTATACCAGTACTTCGTGTCTTTTAGGTGAGCTGTAGCATTTCCAGCACAGCTCATGTCAAGCTGCAGTCCAGCCTGGTGACCACTCTGCAGTTCCATTAGTGAAAGAACAAGCTGGTTTTTCCTGCCTTGATTTCTCAGGTTGGTCACATTGAAGGCTTGGAACCAGGCCTTTGAAATCTTCAGAGAGGAGAAAGCACAGATTGTCTTGGTCAAGCCTCGTGCAGAATTTACTCGGCTGCCTCGATGCATGTGGGACCTGTGGGGGAAATGAACTGGTCAGTATGTCCCCAAGCGAGGTGGGGCTGGGGACGGGTCTGGCTTTTAACATCATGTGGGAGAGATCTGCTGGGATGAGATCACTCGTGACTTGGCTCAAGTAACAGCGAAATGTCATCACCCACAGTTGACTTCTTGCACTGTATTGACTAAAGCAGAGGACGGAATCCCAGACTGGTCTGGGTTGGAAGGGACCCTAAAGCTCATCCAGTTCCAACCCCTGCCACGGGCAGGGACACCTCACACCTTCCATAGAGCAGTTGCTCTAAGCCCCAGTGTCCAACCTGGCCTTGAGCAC
>JAOEHX010009639.1:0-37922 GCA_025448015.1 Bolborhynchus lineola | reverse complement strand
GGCCCGGGTGGGAGCTTTCGCGTAAGGGCCGCGCTCGGCGCTGCCCGCGTCGCCGGGGGGTCTGCGGTGGTCGCTCCTGCAGCCCCGGGGCCGGGGGGCTGTGCCTGGCGGGCTCGGGAGCGCCTTCCCCGGGATGCTTCCCAGGGCCGGGCCTGGACGGCTTCGGCACCTTCTGCTCGGACTGGGAGCGTTGGAGCACCTGCGCCCCGGCCCATGCCCTGCGCGCTGCGTCTGCCTCCCTGCGAGGGACCCTCTGAGCTCGCCGGGCGCAGTGCAGGGGGTCGTGCTGCGCCGCCCTACTGATTCCCTCTGACCACGTTAAAGAAGCGTTCCTGAAGCCCCATTCATTCGCAGGAACCAGCCGCAGGCCTCCATCCTACCTGTGCCTCCAGCTCCTTCCACACAAGCAGTGCCGCCGGATGCGGCAGTGTAGGAACGAGCTCTAAGACCCCTTTTGTGGTTGTGATGAGGGGTGGGATGGTGTTTGTTAGGGGAGTTAGGGGACTGGGTTTCAAGGGGAGGTTTCTTTCCTGGCGCAGCTGGGCACTCAGTCTTCGTCACTCTTTGCTGCAGCTGTTGGATTCCTGATGCATCAGTTGCTGCCCGCTTGGTTTAGAGACATTGATGGTTTGCTGTTGCCTAGTGAAAAAGGTAAAAGATGAAACTTTGCTTCTGGTGGGCTGAAGGGCCCTGGTTTGAAAGCGTCTCTCAAGTTTTCAGGAAGCATTTCTCTCTAAGAGTGCTCCCTTTCTACTCCATATGGGATCTCACTGTGTGCGAGTGGAGGGGATCCTTTCTTATGGGAGGCAGGGATTGCTCTGCTCATACTGCGGAGCTGGGAAACTGATGTTATTTCAGTCCAGCTTTCTGCATAGGCAAGGGATGGAATGTCATAGTGACCTGTCACTGACCAAAAGGCACTGTACTTGGAGGAGTTTCTTCGAAAGCCCTTGGTATCTTGTATGAGCATGTGTGCAGGTGGAAGCTGCCTGTCCAGATTTGCTGCTGGCTGAAAAACAGTTGTCTTGCTTCTGAAAAATAAGTTATTTCATCCAAGGAGAAGATAAATTCATCGTGACTTCAAAACTGTTTCAGAAAGGCAACACAAAGGTACCTAAATGTTCTGAGCTTTGTTCCATCTGTTCTTTCATCGGAGGCTGAAAGTGGCAGTCATTCTGTCACTGTGCTTCAGGGGCCTGATTTAGCTTTGATGCCTGCCCCAGGTTTGTAGGAAGTTACCAGGATGAGCACTTGGTGCAAAGAAGTTTGGGGTGGGTGAGTGCAAGGAAGATTATTTTCTTTTGTTTTTGTAGGACTGATTATTTTCTTTTTTTCGTAGAACTGCTAACATTGCATTTTACATTTGCATTGGTGAGAAGGTAAACGAGACCTCATTCTGGCTGGCCTGGGTCTGTAGGAGGCTCTCAGTGCTCTTGGACACTTGCTCTGCCCATTGTCCTTAGAGCCTCTAATTCTTCCCAGTGTTTGCAGCTTACCTCAGGCTTTGCTCTTTAATTTTCCTCTACCTTTTATTTAGCCAGCTCCTTTAAGTGAAACGCTTCCTTAATCATGGCATGATGGTTTTTGTTAAGAAATGTTGTATGTAGTCAGCTTACAGAAAACATGGTATGTAACTGAAATTGATTGTGAACTGGAAACAGTGCTTAGGTTGATTAATATTCCTCCCAGTTTTGGTTTTTGAGGCAGCTGGAGCAGGCCAGGCTATCTGGGGGTTTGTACTGATTGTAACTGCATTGGTAGTGTGCACTGTGAGGGAGATGGATGTGTGGAGGTCTTGTCAGCTGCCCCGCAGTGGGCAGGGCGCTGCTCTTCTAGGGAGACATGGCTTAGTTCTGCTCCATGTTGTGTTTCTGCCTAGGTGCTTGTTAGACCTTTAAAATGTGGATATATGCTGGCTGGGGACTAGTCCAGTGGTAAATATTTTTAGAAATGTGTCATCAGCAAGATTTGAGGCCAAGCGCTGCTGAATTCACTTTTCCTATGGGGAAGGACTTTGACGTCTGCAGTTTCCATTTGACATGACTTTGGTCCCTCCTGGCTGGTAACCAGAGCTAGCAAAAGTACCCAGGAGCTCCTCATTTAGCATGGAGTTGGGGTGTCTGCCTGCCTTGCCTTCCGCAACCAGCTGGCTTCAGCCGGAGGGGATGCTGCAGCTGCCTCTGCCATGGGGCTGCTCCAAGCACAGCCTCTGTCAGCGCTCACATCTTTCTCCTTTTGGGTTCCTGCAGTGTCCATCCTTTCTAGTAGATGTTTATTCAGAGCGGGATGAATCACAGAGTGCTAATTTTAAGAGTGGTTTTCTAATAGTCTGCTGAGGAGCGTAACTGATTCTGGGCAACTTCAGTTGCTTGTAAGCATCTGAATGGCAGTAGCAAAATCTTACCTTACAGTTAAGTTATAAGGGATGCAGTATCAAGGGGCTATAGATGACACCAAGCCATACTGGATGGTGCCTTGAGCAATCTAATATAGTGGAAAGTGTCCCTGCCCATGGCAGGGGATTGGAACTAGATGATCTTTAAGATCTCTTCCACCCCAAGCCATTCTATGATTCTACTAGTTTTTCTCCAGGTTAGCAGTTAGAGGCGTAACCTCGGCAATTGTCTCTGCTGATTCTTCTGGTGGTGGTTTTAAAATCTGAGATCTAAAATTTCAGTGGAATGGGGAGTTCAATTAAATGGTATGCCCAAGGTGGTCTGTGAAAGGTGACAAATGAGCAAAAATTGTCTACAACTTGTAGGTTGTGCACTGAGCAGTGTACACACTGCTTAGGTTGAGATTGTCCTTTTCATGCTTTCTTGTTGTGTGTCATCAGCTGGGAGACTGGAGGCATCTCTCTGGTGGTCTTGAGCTGTGCTGCTCAGGAGGGCTCTGCAGCACTCACATAGCCTCTGAGGGACTGCTAAGCCAATCAAGCCTGTGGTAGGCGTAATCAGGTAGGAGGCATCTGTCCCCTGTGCTGAGGGGGTCTGCCAGTGTAAAAAGAAACCTTGCAACTCACTGATCTGCGAGCCGGGAAGATGTTTGACCAATGCCAATGTGTGCAAGGATAAAAACCTAACAATCTCCCGCCTCAGTTTTTTAACAATAGGCAACCCTGGCTCCATTTAAATCTTCAGAGAGGGCTGCCTACCTACTCAAAGCGTAGAGGGACAAAGGAATGTTTTCATGATCTGCCTCTCTCCTTTCTAGACAAAACACATTTATTAGGAAACAATCTAACACTTCACTGAATTTTTTTGTGTGGTGGCCATGTGAAGGCTGTCCCAGTGTCAGTATCCACATATTTTTGATTGTTTAGCCATAGTGTGGTATTTGGGAAATGCAACGAGAAGCGCTGAGGAGCTGAGATGATCCTGTGTGTGTTTCTGCTGAACGCCTTGTGCATGGTTGCCAAGCCCTTCATGCCAGTGGTGAGTGTGGGGCAGTGGCTTCGTTGGGCACATTGCATCCTGAGTACATGTGCCTCTTGTTCATGTAGACCCCACTGCAATCCATGTGCAAATACTGCCTCTGCCTCTGTGGTGTGGGAGAGCCAGGCAGAGACATGCAGGCTGTTTCTTCTCCATGTCAAATTAAACATTTGCTCTGCAACAACTGCCACCGGACCATAGAAGTAAGGATCATGATGTAGGAGTTGGCCTGCTTGAACTGGTGTGGATTTCTGTAGTTGAGATTTTTGCCTACTGACTTAATCTGGGTACAGCAAAGGTTTGCTAATAAGGTGCAGAACTGTTATCTGTGGCAGAAATCTGCATGATGAAGGCTCTAAGCTGCTAGCATTGGTTGAAGCAGTTACAGTTTTGCATGACTCATCATTTGGGGGGATGAAGAAAGTTTATTGTTCCTGTTATCTTGGGGTGCGGTCCAACCTTGTTGTCACAAAGTCAATGGGACAGCCAGGTACAAGTGAAAGGCAGAGTCCTGCCTTACCCTTTACTGCCTGCAGCTTTTCTTGTCCTTTCTACAGTGCTCATGCTGCTTGTGGTTATCTGGTTTAGGGACCTAAATTGGCAGAAAAATGAACTGGAAATTCAAATGTCAATGTGTAAGGAAGGTAGAGGTGGCAGGTTTGAGTGTCTTGTTTCCTAACCATGTTTTGTAATAGGTATTTTTTTTTCCATTTGTTCTCCTTCCCAGCAGCTGGATTTCTGAACCAGAGTTTCATCAACTTTATTACTGGTTTTGACAGTGGGATGAAGAGTGTTAAATAAGGACTTTGCGTGCAATTGTGCTTCAGTGGGTAGTATTTTCATATGGGATATTGTTGGAAAACTATCTTTGAGGCTGTAATCCTCCATTTTCTTTCAGGTTTCTTTAGACTCTTCTCAATGTTGAAAGATGGGAGAGATAGAAGGAACGTATAGGGTCCTGCAGACTCCCGGCTCTCGTTTGGGTGTCCAGAAGACTATGGGAGTGAGTACCTTGGAGCCAGGCCAGAACCTCTCCACTGCAATGGCATCACTGCCTGCCAAAACACAGGAGCGGGACCTGCCGATCAAAATAAAGATGCTGGACAACACAGTGGAAGTGCTTGACATTGAGGTAAGAGAGGTTTAAGCCTGACTTCAAGTACACTTAGCCTCTAATAATGTAAAGTTCACAGATGTGCTGCTATACAGATCTGGGATGTTTTGAAGCAGTATCTTAATGAAGATTCCTGTAGGGATTTTACCTAATTACCAGTAGTTAAATGAGTAGCGCATCTTGTTTGTTTCGTTTTTTTTTTTAATCTAATAGTTGTTTTGTGTGTTCAACAGATTTCAAATATAAGCACATACTGTAATAAAAACCTTTAACTGTTACTTGCTTTGGGGGAACAGCACCTGTCTTCTACTGAACTTCTTGCTTCCTGAGACATATGCTGCTTTGTCTGTTTGGCAGCTGGGAGAGCAGAAGAGGGGTTTTTATTAGTTATTACTTTTTACTAATTACTTGAAGAGGTTTGTATCGTTTTCAGGTAAACTTGCTCCTCTTCGAAAGTTTTTGCTTGTTGCCACACTTTGGGAAGGAGGCAGAGGGATGTTTCTGAAGATTTGTATTTAAAAGTGTGCTTGCTTAGCAGCTGGGGAAATCTGCCTTAGGAATTGCAGACCATGCTCAAATTGGGTGGTTCTGGTTTTAAACAATGAAAAATTTTTCTACAAAATCTTGTTTCATTCTCAGGGTTAATTGTAGCTTGGGTAAAGATGTGTTGTTAGAAAATAGTCTATTCTAGTAAAGATAATCAGCCATCGGATGCTCTGCATTAGTATCAAATTAACTTTATAAATAGCACTTATCCTTGGTTTGTGGCATAGACTTAAACAGGTTTTTCTGTGAAGTCAAATTGAGTGCAAAAGATGTCTGTGGAGCTCTGAAGAATGCGTGGCTTTTGGGGATGTCTCCTGCAGATTGCTGTCCAGCTGTTCAACTCTCAAACATGAAATCTGATTAGTTTCTGGTGAAGTGTGAAGCTGTGCCGGTGTTCTCCCACCTGAGGACACAGGGTACAGCAGACTCTTCCATCCTTCGTTTACTCCATATACTACAATAAGCCAGTTTTTGTGTGCGTTTTGTTGTTGCTTTGCTTTAACTATGTTGGAATGTTTAAAAAGCCTTCTGCTGACAGGTTCCTTTGAAGTGTGGGTTAGGGATTTTTTTTTTCCCCGAGTTGGTATAGATTTTCATACTTCTGTGTTTTGATTTTAAAATAGAAGGAAGAACTCAAGCAACCCACCCCCCCCAACCCTGTAGTTTTGAAAATTGGTGCAAGTCCACTGGAAGGTGTTAAGAAAGAATTTATAACTCCTACTTCCTGCTTTTTAATACTATGTCAGTGGCTGGAAATCTCCTGTATATTGCCATAGATGCTTTCCTTCTCTTCCTTACCACATTTATAGCAACTTTGTTTGCTCTTTTCGTGCAAATTTTCCACTTCCCTTACCATCTTCATCTTTAACTCTCACCTGGCTCTTTCTGACAGTCAAAGCCTGCTTCACTGGCTTTGATCTATGGCTGAAGGGAATCCTTTGACTACACTCAAACTCAGAATCCTTTTTCACACTGATGATGACTGCTGATGTTTGGGTGGCCCTGCAGTCCCATCCTGGAGCTCTGTACTAGCTCCTCTACTAACCTCTAACCTCTGAGCACCTCCTTGGTTCTCCTCTGTGCTTGGTAGGTTCACTGCTTTCACAATACCATGTTTTTTGAAACTGTCTTGACCTGATTCTCCTTTGCCCTCTGGAACAGCCTTGACTGTGTATACTTCCAGCTATCTTCATTGCTGTCTGGCTTCCATTGCAGGTCCAGTTTAACTCCATCTTTAACCCCTTGTCTTATCCTACAGCACTTTGTTGCTAGTCTTGTCGCCAAATGTATGTTCAGCTGTGGCTCAGTTGAATGTTTTAACTCTTGTCTGTCTCTTGGCTCTGAATGAAATCAGCCTTTGCCTGATAAAACTTAGGTTTGATACTTACATCTCAACGTCAATCTCCACTTGTAAGAAACAAATTCCTTACGCTATGTTGTTGTGTTTTTTTTACCACTGTGAATTATACTCCAGTCTCACCTCTCTGAGCAGTAATGTAGTTTCTATTCACTCTGTAAAGTCTCTAGGGTGGTACTGTTTAACTAAACAGCTAAAACTCATACCCTCCAGGAGCACCTCGTTTCATGCCTTTGTTGCTGTGATCACCTTGTTGGCTTAAATCCTCTTAGATCTTTAATCATCATCATCAAATCACAGAATGGTTTGGGTTGGAAGGGACCTTAAAGCCCATCCGGTTCCAGCCCCCTGCCATGGGCAGGGACACCTTCCACTAGATGAGGTTGCTCCAAGCCCCATCCAACCTGGCCTTGACCACTGCCAGGGATGGAGCAGCCACAGCTTCTCTGGGCAGCCTGTGCCAGGGCCTCAGCACCCTCATAGTGAGGAATTTCTTCCTAAATCTAATCTAAATCTCTCTTCTGTCAGCTCAAAGCCATTCCCCCTTGTCGTATCACTGCAGGCCCTTGTAAAAAGTCCCTCTCCAGATTTCTTGTCAGCCCCTTTAGGCACTGGAAGCTGCTCTGGAGTCTCCCCAGAGCCTTCTCTTCTCCAGGCTGAACAAGCCAGTTCTCTCAGCCTGTTCCCATAGCAGAGGTGCTCCAGCCATCGGAGCATCCTCATGACCTCCTCTGGACTTGCTCGAGCAGCTCCATGTCCCTTGTGTTGGGGCCCCAGAGCTGAATGCAGGTGTCCAGGGGGGTCTCCCCCAAGTCCTTCTCCTCAGGGCTGCTCTCAATCCAGTCTGCCCAGCCTGTGTTTGTGCTTGGGATTGCCCTGACCCAGGTGCAGGACATTGCACCATCTTGCTGCATATGTACCTGTTTTGCATGTTGCAGTATGAGTCAACCTGCCAGATTGTTCCCAGCAGTTCCTCCTACTGCCTGGCAATTTTTTGCATTGCTTCACTGACTCCCAGTCTTTGTAGCTTCAAACATAGGTTGCTTATCTCTGCTTTCAAGGTCCTTCAGCACCCTACCAGTATTCTCTTGCGTGTACTTGGCTCCATCCCCTAATGGGGCCACAGTGCTGTACCTTTGTTGTTTTCTCCCATCATGGTGAGAGGATTCCCATAACTGGGAACTGTGTCAGTTTTCTCTTTTTACCTGGAAATCTCTCTCTTGTTACAACATCCGCAGAAACACCTGAATTTGGGCCACTAGTGTGCTGAGGCCATAGTTAATATTGTACTACTTTATGGGGAACTGAACAACTTAAAACTTTTGCCTGATGTAAACTGTGACGTTAGAAGGGGTCATCCTTTGTTCATCTGTAGAGCATTGAGAATGAAGAGGTCTATGGTCAGTAACTGTAGCATTAGTCATACTACACACTGCCTAGATTACTTTTCATTTTTGTCCAGTTTAAGTAGCAAATGATGGCAAACAGGGATGAGGTATTAAGATGTAACACTCTGCCTCCTAATTTGTCAGGTGGACTGGTGGGATAGCACTAACTGCTGACTGCTGTTTGTGACAGAAAATTGATTTCTTCACAAGAGGATTGAGGGCATGAATTAGGAAAAGTTGGCTGCATTGCTGAAGAGGGGGTGTGGGCTTGCAAACATATGTTCCTAAAAAAGCAGGAGAGATTAAGCATCTGTCCCAGAGGGTTTGAAGCTGTGATTGCTGTGCTGCTTGCCCACTCCTCTTTGCTTTTGCAATTTTTTTCCTGGGTGTGGAAACAAGAGGTGGTGTCCTCTTCATTACCTGAGCTTTGGGGTTTCTGGTTATTGATTCAGGTCAGCAATGATTTTTCACTGTAGTGGGACACTGAGGCCTTTGTCATAGATATTGTTGGCATTGCTTTCTAGTGGAGAGGTAGCTTATGGCAAAAAGTCATTCCCTTCCCCCCAGTTCAAATTTTTTTCCATCTGTCTTAAAGAACTATGGCAAATGACCCTTTACTGAGAAAAGGGGTGTGTCCATGGAAAAGATGTGGTAAAGTGGTAAGCTTCTGGAGAGAGACCTTCTCTGTGCAATGCAGTAGGGAAGCTGGCGCAGGAGCTGTGTTTACTGCCTTGCTTTTGAAGCTAAAATGAATCACATCAGCAATTTTAACCTTTCGAGATAAAGAGTAGCCACAATAAGGATTTAATCCATGCAGCTTTTCCTTGTTATCCCCTCCTTTCTCCAAGATGCACTTAAAACACTTACTTATCTCCTGGCAGGAGTTGGTGGATACTCTCATTTGGTAGCTCTTCCCCATTGCTTGAGGTTTTTAACTTGCCGAAGAGCAAGAGGAAAGACTGATAAAGTGACATAATGGAATGGAAAAGAACAAAATGGGAAAGGCCAGTCTTTGCTTCATGATGTCATTGCATCTCGAACTGTGTGTTAAAACTTCAATCTAGCTACATGTCATTACCTTTGATCTGAAGTCCACTGTCTCTGCTTTCACCATCTGTATTGTAAAGGGTTTTTTCTATATGTATTTTGCTAATCAGTAAGAAGCAGCTATTGTGTCAAGTGTGCTGGGGCAGAGCTCTTTTCCAGGGAATCTGTTTTGAATGTTTGGGGATGGCTCAAATGTTTTCTAGACTGTAAAAAACTGAAAAGTGTGTCTATGTGTTTTTTCCTTTCAGTCCAAAAACAGAAAAGAGAATGAAACATTTCTCCAGAGCTGAGCTGGAATAGTAATTATCTTCTTGAGTTGGGCTTTTTTTTCTTCTTTTTCCCTTTTTACAGCCAGCTGATGTAGTCAGTTCAAATCTTGCATGTGCCATATTATAAGGTACCCGTCCTCCTCTCTCCAAGTGAAGTCTCTCCAAGTGGGTGGTTTTGCAGACTATGAGTTGCATGATCGGAAAATTCAGCTTGATTCAGACAGTAGCACACTTCAAACTAATCAGAGGTTTACAATAGGAATTCCATCAGCTTTCCTGATTTTCTTAAGAGATTGGACTCGGGGGCCTTTGATCAGCATAGAAATATGACAGAGTCTTAGGTAGAAGGGCCTGGGCTGGGTTTAGTTCACCTAAATGACCACTTGATGAAATTATACTTGTCAGGTGCTGGCTACAGAAGACAATAAAATGTGCTGTAACAAAGGACAACTTAGGCTGTAAGTATTTAGGGTGCAGGAAGTTGTAAATTATACCTGCTGGAAGTTTCTGCACTGCTTTGTGGAAGAGTTGGAAGAGGAGTGTATTACAGTGACATATGGTCTGTCAAAGGCATGGAGTACTGCGTGTGCCCCTGGGTTAGAGGAAACAAAGGGTCTTTTTGCACAGCATAGCTGAGTAGCAGTGGCACTGACGGTAGGTGAGAACCTGGTGCTGTATTAAAATCCTGGTAAGTGAAACAGCAGGTTTAGTCAACAAGAAGGGGGTCACACTGCCTGCTTTCTCAGATGCAGTATTTTTGGGGGTCTGTAGGCAGGCAGACTGCAGCATCTGCCTCTCTGACACAGTTTTCTCTTTGCACTGACTTATAAGACATTTAATGGAATTGCTGCCATAATGTGATGTTTCATATTTGGTCTTTGTGTTGCTTCATGTATAGGAAATGTGTGCTTACTTTCTTTCATGAATTATGCTCTGTGCTATGAGGAAGTGCCCCAGAAAAAGAAGTTTAGATTATTATGCTTCAATTTTACCAAACTCTGTTTGGGAGAACTCAGCACCTCTTCAATCGCATGTGCTCCCTCTTCTTCTTCTTCTTGAACATAAAATAAAATTTGGAAGTGATCAATACTTATAAATCATAATGTATTATAGTTGAATTCTGCTCTCTTTTCACCTACGGGAGATTGAATTCTGTAGAACTGTAATAGCCATCATAAAATCATAGCACAGTTCATTGCACTCAGCAAGACCAGGAGGGTCTGCCTGCCTGCTGTACTCAGTGGGAAAAGTTGAACTAGGTTCTTTTTCCTGACATGCTATTCTTTGCCAGGTTGCTTTGAGCACACAAGTATGTTTGTTCCTTTTTATATATAAAACGAAGTAACTTGCTTCTCAGTCAAACACAAGTCTTGCTGTTACTCACGTGTTATTAATACAAGTTAGTTTTATGTTGGTTTGAATTTGCCTTAGATTTCAACTAATGTCTGTGCTGGGAATTGGGTTTTGTTGGGTAGCCTCGCCATGCTCTGAAGTATTGGTGAAGGCTTTCTCTGTGGCTCAGGCTGTTGCAAGCCTTCTGGTGCCTCAGAGCCTGAAGCTTGGCCATAGTAAAATGCTTTTGGATTTGTTGTGATTTTTCCTATTTTCTGTGTTTCTGCCAGGCCTGTTGTTTCCTTTTGCATAACTGTCTCTTGAAGGTGGTTGTATCTTTCATGTGTGGTGAGAAAACAAGAAAAGACAGAGCATGTTCCATATCCCTGCAGTGCTGTGCAGTGTTACCTCTCCTGACACCAGTGGACTGCCTGGGAGAGAAAAACTCTGCTCCACTGCCTTTCATGGAACAGGCTCATCAAAATAAGATTACACTCCCCTCCCTTATTTTTTTATTGGGTATTCTCCTTTCACTGCTCATGTGTCTTTTGGAGTTTAGTGATCCACCTGTTAAGCTCACTGTTGTATTACTACTGAGTTTAAGTGACTTACTCTATATTAACTTGAAGACAACTAATTGATGATTGCTCTGAAAGCAGAGCTGTCCTTATTGTCCCCCTATGAGACTCTTCCTTGCTTTATTTAAATTTACAATTGCATTATTGAAGGTACAAAGTTACTTTCTCTCCATGTGTTTATAATAGAATAGCTGTGTTTAGTTACTCTGGTGTGTGTGCAGTTTGCAGGCATCCGTAATTGAAAAAGTGTCATGACAGTGACCCCTCTTCAGATGCCCATCTTTCTTACCAGCCACTGGAGCCTGTGCCCACGACTCACTGCAGTGGGGTCCCTGAAACAAGTTGCTGGGCTGGGAATGTGGGAAGTTTTTGGGACAGAAGAGGAAGCAATCTAACAGCTTGTACGTGCCTTGTGACTTCCTGTGGTTTGGAGAGAGTGTTTTCAGCTCAATGCGTATTGGAAAATGCTGCTTATCAGTAGCTTCTTACAGCAACGGTAGTATCCCTAAGAACTCTTATGGGGCTGAAGCAGAAATTCGGAAGCTTAAAATGCTGTTATTGAGTAGTTATAAGTAGGAAAGATGCATCTGCTAAGAATGGAGAGCGTGTCATGGGCACTGAAAAACGTTTACTCTGACATGCTTGTGGTGGGCCATGGCAAGCCATGAGCGTGTCACCAGTATTACACCACCACCCCTCCCAGCAGGATGGGACAGCCTGCTGCTGGCTGTCTGGCAGAGCCAGGCATGAGCTGCCCTCCTGCCTCTCCCTTCACCTGCTTAGACCTTCCTTTCATAAAGGCTTTTTTTCCCCCCTCTGTGCTGTTAAGGTATTAACAGCTTAAATATGTGGGAAGCAGGGGGACAGGCTGCTTCTGAATCCTATTAAGCACTGTGCTGAAGGAATTGAGATGCCGTGTTAGTCAGCTCAGTGTTTTTTCTTCCCTGGCCAGGAAGAAATAGTCAAAATTCCAGAAAGAATCATAGCCAGATGTTTGTCATTGCTCCGGTTGACTGTCCTAAATATGGCAAATAAGCTGCCTTAGGACTTATTTTTGCCTGACCTCAGAAGAGAAAGTAAGTAATTCACGCATATTTAAAACTTGAAGTTATTATAGACTTCAAAAAAAAGTAACAGAAGCTTTGCAATTTGTGCACTGCTTGATTCCACTACATGGTTTTTAGATCTGCTGTTTTGTGTTTGGGGGCTTCCTATGTAGGAATGTGGTATTGGGTGGGGAAAGGTGCAGCCAGACATTTGGGTTGTTGGGGTTTTTTTTGTTGTTATTGTTTTAAGGGAAGATGTGAACTTAAATTGCAATATAAAAACAATTTTACTACTTCATGGTTCTCTTTGCATGAGATGTCCCATTATGTGAAAATTGAGTTATACTGCAGCAAAGGAGAAACACTTTGAATATTCCTGTACAGAAAGTCTATTATGTGCACATATTGTAACTGAAAGCACAGAAACCATTTAGTAAAATGGTGGTCGAGTGTTATCACAGTCCTTGAAGTATAAATGGACTAAAGTCATAACTGTTTGTATGGCTGTGCTATGCTGTAGTGAGTCTACTTCACCACATGAAGTTCATAGATTAAAAGCTGTTCTTGTACAGTTTCCTGAGGAACAGTATGAGAGCCACATTTAGTTAGCTTAGCACGGAGCTGGTGTAGAGATGAACTCTTTTTAAGTTCTGTTTAATTTATTATATGCATACTGAGAACTTTCTGCCTGTAATTGTTTTGTCTGAATAAGATCTGATGAAGTAAACCGATGCATAACATAATGCTGCTGGCATACATGCAGTAGTACAATTCTTGTACATAGTTCCATTAGGATGCTTCTGAAGTGACTGATACACAACTTTGTAAAGAAAAAAGATGTCACTTTCCTTACCAACTCCAGTAATGTATCATTGTCACTAATACAGAAAGGAAATAGTGTTGATTTCTTAAACACTTCCGCAGAGTGCATGTGTTCATTTCTCTTCATAATCGAAGAGCAGTGAAAATCAGCCATTCATCCCTGGAGACATTCAAGGCCAGGCTGGATGTGGTTCTGAGCAACTTGATAGAGTTGAAGATGTCCCTGCTCATTGCAGGGGCGTTGGACTAGGTGATACTTGAAGGTGCCTTCCAACCCAGACTATTCTGTGATTCTAGCAAAATAACTGTAAGAAGTGTAATTCAGGAGATAAGAAAAGAAAAAGGAAGTTCTTGGAGAGCCTCCTCTGGGTGTGGATGGCATTCAAAATTGGGTCAGCAGATGGATAATTCTGTAGAATATATATAGCCTGAAAGGGAAAAAAACCCAACCCAAACCCATGAAACCCACAGTGAGCTGAAGACAACCACAGAAATGCAGTGTGCCAAGGGGCAGTTCAGAGAAATTTTAGGTTTGTGCCTACTAAAAAAGAAGGACGTGATGTTGAGAAGCACAGCCTTGTGAATGTGCATTTAAATAGATAGGGTTGCAAAAGCGTACCTGTGTGTCATCTGTTCCTCCTTGCAACAGAATGCAAGGGCAGTGTGGCCTACTTGTGTAAGAGACAGATCATATAAATTGAATATTTAAAAACCTCTGTGATGTGGTGATGATACATAGTGGAAAAGATGTACTTTTTAAGACTGTGATGTTGGATGTGGAGGGGGGAAGATCCATTTATCTGTCAGAGTAGTAATTCATTAATAAAGTAAAGAATTTTAAAAGAAAAGGCCGAGTGGTCTATATTGTGAGTTCACAGAAACTCCTGGAAGTCTTTGAACAGCTTCTGCATGTGCTGCTGCCTTGACCTGAGCTGCATGGTCAAAACCCACAGGTACAAAATGTCCAGGGGAAACAAAAGCTCTCTAAATTGGAGTATATCGCTCCTTAGTTAGCTGTTTCCAGGTGTAGGAGAACTTGTGATGCCTTTTTAATACAATTGTAGCACTGTGTTTGAGTTGTGCACACATGCTTCTGTCTTTTGGAGCGCTCTCATAATGGTAAAAGCAAGCTTGAAAACATCACTTAAGAAGTTGTTTCTTCCCAGCCTCAGGCAGAGGAAGGGGAGATGAAGTTTTCACTGTTAGTGCCATCTCACTGCTCAGGCCAGCCTCCAGAGGTGATGTTTCCCCAGTGGTAGAACCAATGCAAGCTAGTTGCCACTCCGCTTTCCCAGCACTGATAATCTGGACTGACGTGTTTGGCATACCTGCTACCCAAGCTGCTGCTTTTTCCTCCGGCTGCCCTTGACAGAAGGCTTGGCCACAGCGCTTGCTGGAGCCTGACTGCAAAAGGGCAGTGGTAAAATGCCCGTATTAGTTTAAAACAGAGGAAAGTGGGCTTTGTAGAGACTCTGGGTTAGAGCTCTGTGTTATACCTTCTACTAGAATCATGCAAGGACAAGCATCTTGGCCTGCTTCTCAGCTAACTAGCCCGAACCCAGAGATGTAGGAAAGGCTCCTTCTGGGAAGGGGGAAATTAACAAAGCTTTGACCTTATCTTGGCCTGTAGGTATTTATTAACCCATTGCCATGATATTGAGCTTCTGATCAAGGGTACAGTGGGGAGTGATGTTAGGACAGTGGGTACAGTTTTGATTTTGCACAAACACCTAACTTGTGCAAAGAACTTTTCATTACCATCTTATTTCCTTGATTTTTTTTAAACTATTCCCTTCAAAGTGGTGTGCCAACATGGAGTACCAGAACACCTCACAGGGAAAGCCCAGCTCAAATCTGGTTGATGTGGATGATGGTTTTGAGGCACAAGATAATTAGTGGAGAAAGACTTGCAGTTTTAGTAATCTTTTTTTATGAACAAAGGGAAACAAAGTATTGTCTGTGTTAAAATTACTTAAAATTCAGTGGTTTATTTATATACATGTAGAAGCATATGAAATGATGCAGTGCTAGTTTCTGCTTACAGTCTAAGTATATGAAGTAGCCAGGCATGTTAGAGGGAATGGACATAGGAAGGTGCAGTGGTTTGCACAAATGTGGAGGGGGAAGTGAGTGCATAGTCTTCTAACTTCTAGTTTCTTAGCTTTATTGTGTTGATTTACAGCATACATGAACAAAGGAGGTACTTAGATGTTATGTTATGAGCCTTAAACTCTTGAAGTGGAAAAAGGCTTGGTTTTGGAAATGGCTAATAAAGGCATACTGTGCATTTTGACACCAGGTAGTTTTTGTAACTAGGCACTTGTATCTGTACGTGGTTATTTCAGCCACCAAGTTGTTTATAGGTTTGAAATAGTGCAGGTCTTTAACATAGCATGCAGACAATACTGAGCCCTTTCAAGTGTGCAAGCGATGTTTAAGGAAGACTCTGAGTGTTGCAATGCTCTGGCCCTTTGCAGATTATTTGGATCACAGCATCGTAGAATAGTTGGGATTGCAATGGACCTTCAAAGGTCATTTAGTCCAATCCCCTGCCACAAGCAGCAGGTTGCCCAGAAATAGTACATGTTGTAAAAAAAGCCCCAGTGTCACAGCTAGTGCAGTTTTCTGTCATTGTCACTGCTGTGATCCTGGCTGCAGCATGGGATCAGCTTCTCCAAAGCAGCTGTTTTCCATAATACTGTTGCCACTGTCATCAGAATGTTTAATTATTGGCAAGCATCAACTCTGGTGCCAAATTGTCAAGCAGTAGCATCCTGTGAAATGGTTTCCATTGATGTGGTACAGGGTTTTAGTTTGGGTGACTTACCTGTTCCCTAGCTGGTCTAGAGCACTGTATGAAAGAGAGGCATTGGGGGTTTGTTTTCCTCTCCAAGTAATGAAAGTGACCAAGAATCTGTGTGGCTTTTTTGTGTGCTGTGTATAGAGCACTTGGGGACCATGTGTTGGTTGACCACTGTTAACAGTGGTGCCATTTTGTTTTTCTGTGAGCACAATGTGTTTTATTTCAAGTGCTCCAGTTATTTCAGCACAAGAGCACTTTTGAAACTTGAGAACGTTTTCTGTCTCTGCATGCTGTCTACTTAAGTATACATTTCCCGATCTTGTTCACATAATTCACTCTTGTCTTGAGGATCTTTTCCCTTGTCAAGAAAATATTTTCTTGCTTTCAGGCATCCAGCAAGTCTAGCCACTCTGGAAAAGCATGTTTGTTGGGTAGAGTCAGTTCATTTGGCATCGAAGTGCTTCAACACTGCTTGAGCCTTTAAATGTTCACCGGTTTTAAAGCTAACTATATTCAAATGAGACAGAGGTTTGAATTTCTAGAACAATTTGTCTGGCAAATATGAGGGGGGAGTCTTGGAATTATTTTTCTTAAAACAAAATATTATCCCCAATATGCAATGTAATTTAAAATAGGTCAGAAATTTGTATTTGGTTTTACGGCTTCCATGTGCGAGTAAATTGGATTTCATTGCCATGTAGAAATACTATAACAAACAATAATTAAAAAAAATATCCAAAAGATAACGTATATTTTCAGGATAAAAATCATAGAATCATGGAATGGTTTGGGTTGGAAAGGACCTTAGAGCTCATCCAGTTCCAACCCCCTGCCACAGGTAGGGATGCCTTCCGCTAGAGCAGGTTGCTCCAAGCCCCATCCAACCTGGCACTGAACGTTGCCAGGGATGGAGCAGCCACAGCTTCTCTGAGCAACCTGTGCCAGGGCCTCAGCACACTTGCAGGGAAGAACTTTTCCCCAATATCTAATCTCAGTCTCCCCTCTGTCAGCTCAAAGCCATTCCCCTTGTCCTGTCACTGCAGGCCCTTGTCAAAAGTCCCTCTCCAGATTTCTTGTTGGCCCCTTTAGACACTGGAAGCTGCTCTAAGCTCTCTCCAGAGCCTTCTCTTCTCCAGGCTGAACAAGCCATCTGAATTTGTGAAGAAGTTACTAAATAATTTTCAGGATAGCAGTGCATTCCCGAAGTTCAGTCTTGTGACCATGAAGTAAGAAATGCCCCGAGGCTGTAGCTTGGGGCAGATGTGGATGTTCATGCTGCTCCAACAGCAGTGCTTTCTGATGGCTGTGCTGCTGGCACTGTGGTGATGCAGGCTGCATGCATGGGAAATTAGGTCTGGTGGTGGGCTTGGGAGGAGCCAGGGCTCATAGAATCACAGAATGGTTTGGGTTGGAAGGGACCTTAAAGCTCATCCAGTTGCAACCCCCTGCCATGGACAGCAGCACCTTCCACTAGACCAGGTTGCTCCAAGCTTTGTCTGACACAGTGTAGGAAGGCTTCTGCTGCAAATGGGAAAGCTCTGGTGTGGTGGCAGCTGGACCATGCTGCCTCAGGTGCAGAAAAATGCTTGTCCCCATGACTAGGGTAGAAAACTGTCAGAACTTACATGGGTGCTGGATTGACTCCTGTAGCTCTTGACCCAATTGTGGAAGAAGTCAGGTTTGTCATCTTCAGTAAGTGGCAGGCATGGACTGTAGGGGTGTGAAGGAGTGTGTAGCACCTTGAATGAGACTGTCAAATCGCACTACATCACAGAGTATGCTTGCAGTGCTCTGTGAGTTGTTGAATGGACTGCAAACTCTTTGGTGTTGTATACAGTAAAATAATCTGTAGTTGGGACCTTTCAGTATATGAGTGAATAGAACAAATACATATATTTAAAATACAATTTTCTTCACAAAGAATTAAAAGAAAATTTGAACTAATTGAAGCTGAAAGTTAAATGTTTCAGATAAGCAAAATGAAATAATAATTAAGCCGAGCCCATGAAACCAGAGTTTGATACCTCTGTTGTTACCAGTTCTCATTTTTGTAAGGAGGTAGGAGCCATTTTCGTCTAAGTTACTTGTTCCAATTAAAATTGAAAGAACAATGAAGTACTGAAAAAGAGGACAATTCTTACTTTTCCAGTCTGTGGATTTAAGACTACATGTGGAGCCCTAAGGTTGTGAAAACCAAAAGTTAATGAATGGGCTTCCTTGCCCATCTTGTATTTTTTCCTTTCTTCTAATGCAGTTTAAATGTACATGCTGTATTCATAAATGCAGTTTTTGTTTATATGTGCCATTGATGATAGTTATTAATAGGGAGTTTTGGAGGCGTTTTTTATGTATCACAGTGCATTTGGACAGAGATCTAAGATTACAAAAGGGCTCTAGATAAACAGAGCTATAAACTCACTGAGATATTTGTGCATTTTTGGTAAAGAAAGGAAATAACAAGTCTGGTGTAACATTGTGCTTAGCTGCTGATTTCATTTTATGTTTAATTTGTCAAAAGATGAGAAATCACTTTTTCATTAAGAAGATCGTTAAAGGGCACCCGAAGAAGGAAAAATAAAAATACCTGTGGATGGTGAAGGAGTCTTTGTTGAGATCAGTTGGGTTTCTTTCCTTGCTGGTGTTCCTCTTTGGCTGCTCATGGAACGCTCAGTGTTGGCTGCTTGTCAGTGCTGATGTCAAATATAAACTTGTAACTCTCATGCAGATGCATTGTTTACCGGAGGATTTAGTCTCTCAAGGGCCGCAGATTCCTGTAACACAGAATCCAAAGTCAGCTGGTGTTTGCGAAGTGCCTCCTCTGGCTGTGTAAGAGTTTTTTCTGTTTTATTCCTCTGCTTTACAGTTCTTTTGTTCCCAAACTATTGGTTTTGGATTGACATGCATTTTCCACCCCCCCAGCTTGACTGCTGCCAAAAGTGGATATTGATTTTTGAAAGCCTGAGCAAGAGCAGTTTGTCCATTTTGGAATATGAGGTTACTACTCATGAAAATATTGGGGGTTTTAGGTTTTTAAGTTAAGATAGGTGGACATGTTTGGGAGTTACAGAGGAAGAATTGGTTTTGGTAATACTGAACTATGGTTTACTAAAAATCATAGGCTGTGCATTCCTAGTTTGTTTTTCTGTCTTCCTAAGCTGAAATGCTATGGCAGATGGAGGATCTGCCATGTAGGTAGTGATATTTGGGAAAATAGGAAATAACTGGGATGATAAAACAAAAATAACTGTCGTTCAACTCATTTCATTATGATTCTGTTTTACTGTTCTGCCCTACAGGTTGTTAACAATGAATGTGTTTACTTTTCTGAGTGAAAACTACAGACACCTCCTTTAGTCCAGAAACTGAAGCTTGAAATGTTTGTTCTATTAGTTTCAATTCCTGGCTGATGCTGGCTGAGCACTGAGCATGCTTTGAAGGCATTAATCCTCCTGTGTGTGGGTAGGGAATTGCCATTGAGCTGGGTCACTAGGGAAGGCTTTTGGTAGCTGCCTATTTAATTTTTCCCATTTCTTTTTTGTCTGGAATAAATGAGTAATTCAGTAATATCAGCTGTTGCTGTCTTGGCAGAATATAAAGAGTAATTGAGAAGTTTGGAATGGGAAATATGCCGTGTTGGGAATTTGTCTTGAAAACAGGACCTTTCTGAGACACATTCATGCATCTTCTTGCCCTGATGTCAGAATTACTGTAGTTAAGTACTTAATTGAAAGATTTTGCTTTGTGCAGCTTTCATGCAGATTAAACAGTGACATGGAGCTGCCCACTCTATAACTTTCATTTTGTCCACTTCAAAACTTTTTAAAGCTTTTTGGAAAGGGTGGTTGTAAATGTAATAACCAATATGAGGAACTAAACCGCTCTAAGAAGAGTTTTCCCACAGCATTTGAGACATAATAATAACAGCTTGTGTTCTGTCTCAAGCTTCAGTAGCCCATTTTAATTTTAAAGTAAAATAAAATCAATACTGTTCTTTTAGAATGGGACACTGGTATTGTTGCTTTATACTTTGAAGGAAGTACTGTGAAATCGTAGTCAACTTAGAATGAGGGGTTTTTTAGCTTGTTACTGTAAATAAAACCCAAAATTGTTGCTGATGGCCTTTTCAAAATAATTTTGTGCTTCTAATATTTGGATGACACCTTTGTAATTTAATCAGTTGCAAAGTGCTCCCAGCTCCAGTCGTCTTAATTTCTTCATGTCCAATGAAAGGAGAGAGGTGCCAAGGATATGTATGCCATACAGGCTCCCTTCTCGGGAGAATGAAGGCAGCTGGGCTGTCATCAGGCATGGAACTTGATGGAGCCACAGAGGTGTTACTCTGTTTAAATGCTGCACATGGGAGAAACCCGTGTATTATTATCTGATACTGATGTCTGCGTGTAACTAGTCATGGACACGACATGGTTTCCTTCATCAACATGGCACACAGTTGACTCTAAAACTTTTCTGTTACCAGATGACTTTCACAAATTAATCCAGGTTTTTTAGTGCTAACAGAAGGTGTTTGCAACCAGAATTACTGCTTATTTCAGAAATGAGAAGCCAGAGACTTGAGGTCACAGGACATCTGTTCAATAGCTTCTAGGGATTAATAGCTCTACCTATGAAAAGCCAGACTGGCATGTCCCATCTTTTGCAGGTGGAAGTATTCAAGGTGGGTCATGGTATCGATGCATCCCCACAAATATTGCTGGCTAAAAAGTATTACTTTCTCAAATCTCTGGTGCCCATGAACAGTAGGAATACAATAATAATAAATGCATGGGTATCAGTACCTTAAAAAAACAGAAAGGTGCTACTATATTTAAGGACTTTTTTTTTTTTTTCCTGGTCAGTGTTTTAAGATTTATTCACATGTGCAAAGCAGGAAATGTATTTCATTTGAAAGTTAAGAATTTAATTTTCAAAGTGCCTTTCTCCAGGAGCCTGTGTGTCTTGTGGCACAGAGTCTGTAACTTGCCTGAGGAACGTGCGTGTAGACAGAAGAACAAGGATATTATTTACTGAAGATGCAGCTTACCATTGCCCATGTATCATTCCTTATTTCATTGTTGTCATTTAAAAAGTAAACCCCATACCAACAGACTCTTCTTCAAGCACAGATTTTGGCTAAAAAAATCCACTTGTGTTCTTACCCCTCAAAAAAAAAAAAATGCACTTTAGACATCACAAAACTTGCCCAGGAACAGGAGAGCACTCCTCATCACATTGTGTCACCTCCCAGCCAGACATATTCGTATGCACTGAAGTGATGAAGAAATGGATCATTTCTCCTGACCTTCAGTTTTGTTTGGGATTTTCAGCATCAGTGGCCTGATATAGCATGATACCAAGAAGCTTTCTGAATGAATGGTGTTTATGCCAGGTGAATTCGCCTCATCTATGCTTCACACCCATGGTTGCCTTTACAGATAACCATGACTTGTGAAAGCATGAATGAGAAGGAAGAGACAATCTCTTACTGTTCTGTCCTGTTTCTGTCCTTTCCTCCTTGGTTATAGCATTGGATTCAGACAGCTCCATTCACATCAGTGTGACTACCAAAGCTATGTCAGATTTGCGGTACTGCGTAGCTGGCATACTTCTTCCTCACTGAAGTTTTTCTTTCTTAAGTGGTACAGAGGTATTTAGCTGTACTGCACAGTTCTAAAACCATCAACAGTTAATCTCTTTCCTGCAAGAAACAATTACTCCTGGATTTTTATGCATCTCAGTAATGTGAAATGATTTCCCCAGCTTTCACCATCTTGATTTTTTAAAACCCTCTTTTGTTCCGACCTAAAGTGGCCCATTCTCTCTACTAGATTGTTTCATTTCGTTTTGTTAATTCTATTACTAATTTATTATACTGCCTAATACTTCTAAAGACTGTTCTGAATTTAAAGAGTCAATTACAGAGCTGTGTGCTTGCTTTGATGGGAAAGTGATAGAGTCTTCCATCACCCTGACTTCTCGAGTAAACGGGACTCTGGTGGTATGAATGCCTGAGGCATGTTCTGCCAGGTAACTCTGACAGAGCTATGCCAGACCCTGTTGCCACAGTTGTAGGATTACTTCCATGGTCCAAGGTGGAACGTGGATATCAGTGACCATTCTACCTCCCACTGTACCCTGCTAGCCTTTTCGGCTTTGCCCCTAACTTGACTGTGAAAAGGGCTAGTGGGTGGATTCATAGTTTCTTGAGCTATTCATAGCAAACGATTGCACAGAAATCATGGTGTGAGAGGGTGGTGTTGGGTTCCCGCTGATTTCTTTGCAGGGAACTATTAACAGAATAAATACTGCTATTAACAGAATAAATACTATCACCTTGGCTTTTCTTGAACACTGTTGTAAGGAAAAAAGTTAGGGTATTTCACGGATGTTCATAGAATCATGGAATGGTTTGGAACAGACCTTAAGGCTCTTCCAGTGCCATGGGCAGGGACACCTTCCACGGAAGCTGAAAAGCCCCATCCAGCCTGGCCTTGAACACTGACAGGGATGGGGCAGCCACAGCCTCTCTGTGCCAGTGTCTCACCACCCTCACAGGGAAGAAGATCTTCCTAATATCTAATCTCAGTCTCCCCTCTTAAAGCCATTCTGCCTTGTCCTGGCACTACAGGCCCTTGTAAAAAGTCTCTTGAGAGTTGACCGCGGGGAGAATCCCCTCCGTTGACCTACTGGTCACGCTCCTTTTGAGGCAACCCTGGACATGGTTGGTTTCTGGGCTGCAAGCGCACACTGCCACTTCCTCTTGCAGAAACCAAGTTCTAGTTCTATGAACCAAGGCCTTGAATGTGCTGTGATGAGCAGCTCCGCTTAGTCCTCATGATCCCTGGCAGTGGTCAGGCTGGTCCTCTGAAGGCTGCTTGTGTAGCTCTTGCTTTCCTCTGAGGTTGGCTGTGGCTTTCTAGGTCAGCGGTGAAATCCTGTTTGGGTGCAGACTGCCCTGTGCCAGCCTTCCCTGGCTGTCTGGATTCACTCAGAGCATCTGCCCAGGTTTCAAGTCTTGCTGGTGTGAAACATGCAGGTGGCTGTGTGGTCCCTGTTGTTGCTATGAGCAAGGGGGTTTTGGCCCCTGCTTCAGCCCACCATAACTGTGAGAGAGCCACACTGTCCAGCTACACAAAGAAATGATGCTGGTTTATGAAAGAGCTGCAAATAGTGTGCAGCTGATCTCATAGCTGACCCAGCTTTGAGTGGGAGATTGGATGTAGACCTCCAGTGTAACCCCTTCCAGACTGAGTCCTTCTGTGAAAGTGGTTTGCATGGGGTCATGCTTGTGTATCGGATGTTTGCATGTTACAGAAACAATAATGTGAAAACTTTTGTGAGATTTTTCTGTAGTTTCTAAGGATGTTATTTTTTTTTATTGTTTTGCTGTAAACTTGCTCATATTAATCTCATTGTCCTTTGGTTTGTTTTTTTTTTACTTTTTCAGTCAAAATGTTATGGCCAGGCTTTATTAACTGAAGTTTACAAGCATCTGAATTTGATTGAATCAGACTACTTTGGGATTGAGTTCCAGAACATCCAGTCATATTGGGTATGTACAGTTCCCTGATGAATTTGGTATAATAAAAAGATGGAGTGAATGTGCTTGTTTGCATGTCAAAAGTTTCAAAGTCTGCTGGAGTCTCCTGTAGGATTCTCTTTCATTCTTGTAAATCTGCTTTGCTCACCAGAACAAACAAATAATAAAGCAGAGGTGAGGAATCACATTCTACTACTTTTTAAATCTTGAGAAAAAGTATGAAGCAGTTAAGTAGTTGCTGATGTTCCTACTTTTAGGGACACAAATAAAATCCTCCTTCCCTCTGACAAAAGTGTAATCCGTGGAGCACTTACAAAATGGCATTACAGTGTGTGATTTTGGTAGTGTTCATGTATATCTTCAGTTAACTGAGTCTTCAGTTAATTTCCCGAAAGAGTCACTATGAAGCACTTTTCTAATGAATACAAACTTTGGCAAACATAGATCTGCAAGCTTTTAAAGTCATTGATCTAGATAAATACTGACACTCTGTCAGGCTCCTATGCTCTCTGCTTATCCTGTACAATGCAAAGAGGACAATGTGGCTCCTAAACCAGGAAATGTTCCCAAAACAGTGTCTTTTTTTTTCTTTTTTTCCTCTTACTTTTTCTAGTTTTAGGACTCACATGTAGAAAATGTTACTGAAACATAAAGAGTACTGATAGCATTAATACATGCTGGTCTTGAGCCAAGAAAATGTAGTAAACTTGTTTAGTTTCTATTTCTTCTGCAGAGCATCCAAGTGTGTCTGCATCTAATAATGTTCTTCAAATCCTCAGCTCTCTCTCAGAGAAGTAACTAGTGAGGACCAAACATAATTGTCTTGTTTCAATTTATGGTTTAGAGGGATGGAGGAAAAGAAATGTTGAGGATCTGGAATACTTTAGGATTAGTTTCATGGATGATTCTTTTTCAAGAACAGCGATTGTCTTTCTTTAAGAATGTGCTTGTCAAAAGAGAAAAAAATGTGGGAATTAATGCAGAGTAAAAATCCTGAAGCTGATAAGTTAGAGAGATAGAAAGGAAAAAAAGTTGGACCTTGTCATGTTCTCCAGACCTTCTGTAGTTCTGTAGCCTGACTCCTGTGCACAGTGTGTGTTTTGGCATGATTTCTGTCTTCTTGGCAGGGCTGGTGTGCTTCTGCTGACTTGGCTCTTCTTCTGTCCAGATGAGCTTTAAGCACAGATCAGTGGTTTCTCTATTGATGCATGATAAATGTCAATTCAAATAGATAAGTACACTTTCTTAAAGCAAGGCAATTGCTGCCATACTGCAGTGAGGAAGAAGTGCCTACTCATAAATTACTGCTTGTTTTGAATTTCCTTTTGATGTTTTCATATTGTATTCAAACAGCAATGTCAGTTTGTAATTTTTTCTCTTTAATTTCAGATTTGGCTGGAGCCTATGAAACCTGTTATTAAGCAAGTACGACGTAAGTACTTTTTAAAAAGGAAGTTTTCCTTAATTTGCATCTCCTTTACATGGGTTGCTTTCACAATTACTACTTGATTTACTGGTTATGCTTCCCTGAAAATTGTACTTGGTGCGGGTGATAGTGGTTCCTGTTTGGGCATGCAAACCTGATGTTTTTAATATGTAGTATGTAGTGGGTGGAATGGAAACTTACTGAAGGTAGGCTTCTTTCTGTGTGATAAATATCTGGATAGGTTGGGTCAGCTGGTGTTACATTGAAGGGAAACATAACACTTGCTGTTTGTGAGCTTTTGTGAGTTGTGTTATCTTATGGTGGAAAGAAAAAGGAATATTCTGGCTTATTACACCCATTGTATGGGAGGAAGTAGCATCTGCAGTAGTGAAATCCTGTCTGAGAGCTGATACACCTTTCAGAAGGACTGAAGCAAAACTGCACTCAGGGCTTGCTGAGACACAGGGAATTTCAGTGGGGTGGGTATTCCCATGTCATTCTCAAAAACTTTCTCCATGAACTCAGGAGCAGTTTCACTGAGAGAGCAGAGGTAGGGATTGCCCATCCAGTGCATGGCTGCAGCTTCAGAGTCCTCTTTCCTTTGGTTGTGAAATTTGTTTCTGCTCTTTGGCCAGGAGGATATTGCAATAGCAGTGCTATCTTTGCTTTGTGCTACTCTAAAAAAGTAATGCAAGATGCACTTTAAAGGCTAAAAGTAATTGAAGAATACAGTATGGTTGTTCTGCAGATGTTGAAAGTGATCAAACTTTCCTTTTTCCCCTTAGAGCAGGGTTAAGCTGTTTGCTTGTTTTCTGTTTGTGTAGGGCTTTGTGGAAGAACAAGACCAGGAGGGGTGTGATGGATTCCTACTCTTTTCAAAATCTTAGAATAACAGAATCATAGAATAGTTAGGTTTGGAAAGGACCTGAAGATCATTTAATTCCAACCCCCCTGCCATGGGCAGGGACACCTCACACTAAACCATGTCATCTTAATTGAAAAACCATGTTCATCTTAATTGAAAAATGTTGAAAATAAGTACTGGAAGGTAGTTCTGAGTTGCTCTTCTGCCTGAAATTGATTGCCAGACAATGAAAATATCACCAATTCCACCTAGATCTTTTTTTTAACTCTAAGGTTCTATTTTTAACTTTTAATGACATTGTTTTTAAGCGAAAGAGCTAAACCACCTATAAAAGAAGGCTTTCTTAGAATGGGTATATAATACTTCCATTCTATTTCCACCCAATTTCAACCCAACTCTAATTCAACCCAAGTGCCATCTTTCTATATACTCCACGCAGCAGTCTTGCTTTGTTTTTCCAGTGTTCCTGGCTGGAAGGAATTATGTCTTAGTCAAAAGGTCTGATGGTCTGCAATGTCGCTTGATTACTCTTTACATATCCTCTTCTATACCATATGAATGGTATATGTAGGTATATACCATGTAAGCGGTATAGAATGGCACTGGGGAAACTTGGCTTTAGATCATAGGCTGATGCCTGTGTGTTCCCTGATGGTACATATGACACTACATAGCTCTAAAATGGTCTAAAACCATGGGGATGTGGTAAAATTTATGACTGCTCTTCTGCATAGTTGCAAATGGGGTTTTCTTGTTGTAAAATGTTATACTACTGACTATTCCAAATAGTTATTTAGGATTCTG
The DNA here is from genome assembly GCA_025448015.1 of Bolborhynchus lineola. Lineage (NCBI taxonomy): Eukaryota > Metazoa > Chordata > Aves > Psittaciformes > Psittacidae > Bolborhynchus > Bolborhynchus lineola. The sequence goes on along the minus strand of JAOEHX010009639.1, from coordinate 11,554 downwards.
TTTAGATTAAAATGATAAATCAGTTTTCTCCCTTTAGGCAAGGTTGACAAGGGCAGTGTTAAAAATGGGAGGAAGTGTGTATTGACAGCATGCTGGGAGCCATGTGGAGCCAGCTGGGTCCAGCTGGACTTGTGGATTCAGTTCATCAACCACTCTTGTGGTGGTGGTTGATGCTGTGATAGTCTGTGGGATGTCTCCACCTTCATCCCCTTGTGGGAACCTCTCACTGCAGTGCTTTTGTGTGGAGTCAAGTTGTTGGTTTGAGGTATTATTATAGCTTTAGTGGTGCACAAGCCTATTTTTACAGCATTGAGACTCCAGACTTACCTTGGAAGTAGTATGGGTAGTTTTTAGAGGAGCTACCTACTGCATCCCCATTGATGTAGACAATTTATACCCCATAGACCCACTATAGTTAGCTGGCAAGCTGAAACCTGGCTAGACTTCATGTGTGTTTTATTTCTCTGCTTGCTGGAAAACATAATATACATGTGCTTATGAAAGAGTGTTTTTTGTGGAATTACAACCTTTTCTTACAGGACCAAAGACTACGATGCTCCGGCTGGCTGTAAAGTTTTTCCCTCCAGACCCGGGTCAGTTGCAAGAGGAGTATACTAGGTAAAGTATTTTTTGAAGAAGTTGATTTGCATTACTTGCTGAAACAAAAGGAAGGTAAGGGCAGAGGGATATTGGTATCTGTTGCTAAACAAAACTTACACTGAAGTAAGAGCAAAAGAGCACTTCTCACTAGTTAGTGTCACAGTTTTATCATATACATGTTGACAGATGACTGTTACCAGAAAAAATATTGTTCAAACCAGAAAATAGTCCAGAATAGGGTTTGCCAAACACCATGGTGTCAAAAGAGGCAGGATGTAGAGAAAACACTAAAATTTATAAACAGGACATACATAAAATAATCAGTACCTATTTTAATAAATGAGTTATCTTTTAAACTTCTGAAGTCCGTACTTTAAGTATCCTACAACTAGCAAACACACTTTACTGTTCACCTTTTTTCACTGATGCTCATCATGAGTAACTTTTGCTGATTGCCAATTAGTCTTTGGTAAATTAAGCAGACCTTAATCTACTTGCTAGCATCAGGGAACATGGATTGAAGTCTGTGCCTCTAACAAGGACATTACTGAGGATTTTAGTGTTTAAAGAACTCATTTGGTGCTTCTCCCAGTTGTACTACTTTTAATTGGAATTCCTTTTAGAGATCCACAGCGGTTCCTTATTATCCTTCAGACTTTAAAGCAGGGAAGCATGATAACTGCTGTGATATGGTACAATTGTCTCTTTTAATGATAAATAATATATAAAAATTTTGTTTGCTCCCAATTTTCTCATGTTAATTGCTGTTCCTTGTAAGAATTTCATTACGAACACATCTTTTGGGAATAGGAACTGTATTTTTGCTCATTAATGAAGCATTTTTCTGGAATTCTGGTCTGTGCTTAGAGCATCTCTGTGTTTCATAATGGTGTTAATGTTATGTGCACTTTATAGTAAGTGTATTGAAGAATTCATTCATACTTTCAGAAAAATATATGAAAATCAATTTAGGTTACAAAATTGGTCCTTACCAGCATGCTTTCAAGGCTACCATGTTTTTCTTCTATCCTTGTATGTTTTGCAGGCAGTTTATTACTTACACAAAACTGTTAGACAGGGATCTATTCCTCTTTAACAACTGATTGGGAAATACTTTGGTCAAATGAGTTTGGGAGTATAAGAAAAGGAAATTTCATTTCTTACTGTCTTTGTAGGCTGCTAACATTGTAGTCTTAGGAAATACAACCAGTGAGTAAATTAATTGAGTGCTAGCAGAAATGCTTATTATTTTTCCTAACAGAATATTAGAATTAGAAGATGGTGTTCCATCTTTTTTCCAATGGATAAAATTATGTGAAGTGTTAAGCTTCTTTCCAGCTAAAAATGACACCTGCTGTTACTTCAGAAATCAAACTTGTTGAAAGCACAGTGCTCCTTCTGCTTCCTTGTTCCTGTGTGTTCATTTATGCTGATAAACTGCATTGGATTAGTCACGGGTTATTCAATTTGATCTGACCATTCTTGCAAGCAAGACTTCTGTGTTATCTTGTTTTTGGAGAGAGGAAGAATTAGGAGATTCTGGTTTTATAAAACCTTGCTCAGTCATTCTATCATTCTTTCATGTGTCAGGGTGATACTTACAATTCCAGTACTTGTAACTCTCTCTCAGGTACCTGTTTGCTTTGCAAATCAAGAGAGACTTGGCAGAGGAACGACTGACCTGCAGCGACAATACAGCTGCTCTTCTGGTCTCTCACCTTCTCCAATGTGAGTATCTCAGCTGTGTTTGACGTCAGGTGATGTTGCCATTGCTAACCTGAGTTAAATAGCATACGGAATCTTTTGCAACTAGAAGCATTTTCTGTCTCAAGGATAATTCCTTCTCTACATGTAGTAAACCTGTTGATTTTGAATAGTGGGATTCTCATCAGGGATTGCTGTGGTGAAGAACAGCTGGTGCTTACATATGAGTTCACTTTGGCTTTATGGAGACTGTACGAAACCAAACACCTTAAATGTTGTCTGCTTTCCCTGGCTCTGCAAACTGGGTCACTAACATGCTTTATCTTCCAGACAGCTGCTCCCATCTGCCTCTGTGCTTCCTTGGCTTCATTTCTCACTTTCCCTGTGGCTGGGGGAGATAAGCGTATAGAGACTGGGCTGACGTAAAACTAGACACATGCTAGGACAAGTTCAGCAGTAGGATTGTCAGCAGCTTTCCTCCTTGCTGGGAGTGAAAATGGAAATGGGAAGCAATTAATTTGGAAGCTCTCCATGTTGCTGCTTGCTCAGTCTGTGCATGCCCAAACACCTAAAATGTGGCCTTTAAGATGAGCAGGTTGAAAAACATGAATGAGCTCAGACACCAAATCAGCCAGAGCAGCTGTCAAATGATAGTGTTTACAAATCTGTAACCTGAGCTGCAGAAATGGGGTTTTGTGCCTCCTTGCTGGGTTGAAACTAAAGCTGCACTGCTTGATGGTTATTAGTTATCTACTTCTGCATTCTAATATAATAATACAATTATAATAATATTAGTTATGGTGATTTCATTACAAGAGCAAATCTAATTTGTTTGTGTGCTGTCAGTGAGTGACATGGTTAAACTTTGCTCATGATTTTCCAGCAGTGCCATGTGGAGCTAGTGAGCAAATCTCAGTGTCTGGTCTTGTTTAGTTTGCTTCTACTGTACTAGAAAATCAGAAGTGAGAAAGAACATGATTCTTTTTAAGATAAGCCATTTTACAGAAGTGCCTTTCAGTTTTCTTTCTTGTTTCCTATGCTGGCTTGATTTTAAGCAGGGTGTTGCTGTGTTCTCTTAAAGAACAGCTGCCTTGGGTGGGATTATTAGTTCACATAGTCCAGTCTCCTTTCCATGACAGTAGTTGATAGCAGATGTTATAGGGAAGCCCTCCGAAACGGAGCATGTGGCAATACTTCGTTTGCTTCATCCATCCTGTAATGTTTGCATGTGGCCTTTGTAAGTTGAAGATGGACTCTGCATCTCTTCAAGTTGTGCTTGATGAATTTTGCTTCCATGTATTTGTCTAACTTTTGAATTTGCTTATGTTTCGAGCATCCTTCATGCTAGTGAGCTTCACTTTTGGGAGGTTTGGAGGATAACATATATCCTTTTGTCTTTTTAAAACTTTTGCATTTTAATGTAATATTGTAACTTTATATTTCATTATCAGAAAAGTTTAAATAGCCTTTAAAAATGTATTTACTCAACTTATAGTTTTTATATACATGTGCCATACATTCCGCCTGCCTCATGCTTTTCTTTCCCAAGCAAAAGACTTCTAGTCATTTCACGTCTTATCAGATAGAAGCTGTTCTGCACTTCTGATTTGTGCTTTTTTCTTCCGTAAACCTCTTCCTAAATCCACAGCATAATTTCTGAAGGGCATGGATATGTGAAGGAGAAACCAAATTTCAAGATGTAGGCACTGTGGGGATGTACAGTCACATAACGCTGCTTTTTCTTTTGCCATGTATTTATTTTATTCAATTCCCAGCATATAATTTGCCTTCCTGCCAAGTAGGCTTGTTCATAACTATTTTAGTTTACTATTTTAGAAAACTTAAATAGAAATATGCTGGTTTGATATGAGATATCTGTAACAAAGAAATGTTTAGACCACCTTGCAAGTCTTCTGCAAGTCTCACATCTTTGACTGTAAAGAAGTCAAAGTCTGAATTTTCCAAACAATGTTGTAATCCCCAGGAAGTCTGCTTGGGATAAATGTGAATGTTTTGTAAAATGAAGCTGGATACGAAGTGTGATGCACAGATTTGTAGCACTTAAAAGAAGATACATTCTGGCTTTTGGGATCTCTGTAACTCCTTACTGAGTATTTTCTGTCATTGTTCTTTTTCCATTATTTCTTAGTATTCTAACATGGTTTTGTTTTCTGTAATAGCTGAAATAGGAGATTTTGATGAATCTGAGGATCGAGAACACCTTAAAACAAACCAGTATTCTCCAAACCAGGAAAGAATTGAAGGAAAGATTCTGGAGTTCCACAGGAAACATGTGTAAGTCAGAATTAGTGTATACCCTTACCGTATACTCCTGGCAAGCAGGTGGACTGGCTTGGTGGAGGTCCACTGTGCTGCACAATAGGATGGTGTTATGGTTGTTTAAGTTAAATACCAGTTACATCTATCAAGTAAAGTTGGGTCTACTGATATAGTTAGGACCAAGTTGTTAGGCAGTAATTTTTTTCAAGTAATTTTTTCAGGTTACCTTTAATAACATACCACAGAGAGCTGTTGTGAGCTTGTAAGAACAGTTTTAGGCAAAATCATTCTTCAGAATATCCAATCTACGAAGTTTAGGTTCAGCTTGTCATCAAATGCATAGGCCTTGCTTTTTTCTAAGTTATTAAAAAACAATTGCATTGTACTCAATTCTACATTAAGCATAACAAGGATGGAGAAGGATGGAGGGAGTGGTAAAGAAATAACTTTTATTAGAGTTTATGCAATACCTTATCTTACAGATGGAGTATTTTTTATATAAGTTTCTTAGGGACAAAGAAACTCTTTGCCACAAATACAAAATTAATTCCAATGCGCTTTCAGGAACTGCATAAATGAATGCTTTGTTATTTGAAATGCCAGCTTCTTCCTCTGTGGACATTCAATGTATAGTAAGGTCGCATGTTTCACAGTCTAATCTGGCTGGCCTTAAAATGTGGAAATCTACTCAGTGTGTGCAGTGTAAGTAAGTAAGTAAGCAAGCTTGGTAAGTGAGCAGATTTGGAATAAACAATCATAGAATGGTTTGGGTTGGAAAGAATCTTAAAGCTTATCAAGTTCCAACCCCCCTGCCACAGGCATGGACACCTTCCATTAGACCAGGTTGCTCAAAGCCCCATCCAACCTGGCCTTGAATATTACCAGGGATGGGGCAGCCACAGTTTCTGTGAGCAACCTGTGCCAGGGCCTCGGCACCCTCACAGTGAACAGTTTTTTCCTAATACCTTATCTGAATCTCCCCTCTGTCAGTTTAAAGCCACTGACCTTTGTCCTGCCACTACAGGCCCTTGTAAAAAGTCCCTGTCTGGATTTTTTTGTTGGCCTCTTTAAGCACTGGAAGCTGGTCACGCTCCTTTTGATGCAGCCCGGGACATGGCTGGTTTCTGGGCTTCAAGTGCACTCTACCAGGTCGTGCTGAGCTTCTCATTGATCAATACCCCCAAGTCCTTCTCCTCAGGGCTGCTCCCAATCCAGTCTCTGCCCAGCCTGTGTTTGTGCATGGGATTGCCCTGATCCAGGTGCAGCACCTTGCACTTGGCCTTGTTGAACTAAATGATGTTTGCACTGCCCCACTTCTCCAGCCTGTTCAGGTCTGTCTGGATGGCATCCCTGCTCTCCAGTGTGTCAGCCATACCACACATCTTGATATCATTGGCAAACTTGCTGAGGGTGCACTCAATCCACTGTCCATGTTGTCAACAAAGATGTTGAACAGCAGCAGCTCAAATACCAACCCCTGAGGAACACCACTTCTCACTGATCTCCATTTGTACATGGAGCTGTTGACCACAACTCTTTGAGTGTGACCATTCACTGAATTCCTTATCCACTGTTTGGTTCATCTGTCAAGTCCATGCGTCTCCAGTTTAGTGACAAGGATGTCATGCAGGACAGTGTCAAATGCCTTGCACAAATCCAGGTATATGATATCAGTTGCTATTCCCTTATCCACCAGTGCTGTGGCCCCATCACAGAAGACCACCAGATTTATCAGGCACTGTTTGCCTTTAGTGAAGCCCTGTTGGCTGTCGCAAATCAGCCCCTTGTTGTCCATGTGCCTTATCGTAGTTTCCAGGAGGATCTGCTCTATGATCTTGCCAGGCACCAAGATGAGACTGACAACTCAACATATGATGCTTGTGGAAGGGTAGTCAAGCTACAGGGAGTTTCTGTTGTGACCAGAATTCTACTTGGAAAATCAGGGTTTGCATTCTATATTTGCCACTGCTTTTAAGCAGGCAGTGTTAATATTGCTGAGAAATTCCTGATTATTCCCAGCCATAATGACCCTAATGTTGCTTATGCAGTTCTTGGAGGCAACAGGTCAAATTAAGATAAAGTGTTTGATAAAATGGTGACAGGGGTTTGATTTCACACATTGGGTGTAGTTTTTGAGACCTTCCATATTAGGATTTAGCAATGTGAAGTGTTTTTATTAGTTGTGAGTATCCACCTGCACGGTTTCTTATACATGGTTGTGTGTTTAAATCCAAGTACTATATTGGACATCTAAATTCTCCTTTTCAGCTGTACTGAATTACCAGTACTGATGGGATTTCAATTTCAATTCCCGATGAAATCAGGTGTTTGTTACCTTTTTTTCTGCTTTTGAACCTTTGAGTTGCATGTGGAAACAGTGAAGGAACAAACACGTTGTTTTGAAGTAAAATAAAATGTATGCTGGGACCCTCCACCTTAGGAGGAGAAAGCTCCTCCAAAGCTTGAGAAAGAAAACCACTAATTTCATAAAAATATTTCATTATTTTTCTCATGTCAAAAGAAAAATACTGAAACAATTAGGTAATGACTTCAAATGGTTAAAGGAGGAGCATCTTTTTCATACATCTCATAAGATCATTGTGAAACTTACTACTGCAAGATGCTGTAGAGTCTAAAGGTACAAATGGCTTCATGAAACATTTAGACACTATCATGCAGTACAGGCTGATTGCTTTAAAATTAGAGAAGAAATGTGATTTTTGTAGTTCTGGGATAAGTTTCATCCAAACCATCCACAGAACAGCCCTTTGTTAATCATGTTCCTGGATCTGATTGAATTGCTTTTGCTCGCGGGGAATTTTCTTGGCTTCCTTTTCTTGATGGAAAGGTCGTGACTGTCTCCTGGGTCAGTCAGGGACCGGTAATTCTACTAATCCGGGTCGAGCTTTTCTTTCAAACAAGTTACTTCTAATTGTTCTTTACAGTAAAGAAAGTTTGTATTTTTGCCTGTCAGGAAGAAATCAGTGGAAGGTTAATACAAAAAGATTCCATGTTTTTTTGAGCGTACTTTTCATTATTTTAAAGAGAATCGTATCTAACACAGCCATGTTATTAAAATGATTGCAAATCTTATTTTAAGGCAGTGTTTTGGAAGTGTACGCTCAAACCATGTTAAGATTAAAAGCTGACGTGTGTGGTTAGAAACGGTTACAACAGGACGTTAGCGATACCTGAGTACCTTGAACTCATGTTTCCAATCACCCTGCGCCTTTGGAAACATTTTTGTTAGACGTAATTTTGGAAGCACTGCAGTCCTAAAAATAGCTGTGACTGCCTTACACGTCTGCTCTCGCTTCCCTTGCCCAGGGAGTATTGGCCACCCTTTTCCATTTTTAGTAGTTGCGAAGGTCCTGTGTTTTCTCAGAGTGCATCCGCGTTTTTTCCCCTTGTTTCTGTTAGAAGGAGCAAGCTGGAGCATGGACCTTGGGCATTTGCCTCCTCGGTAATCGGCAGTCCAGTTAAATGGACAAAATGCTTCTCATTATCCCTGTGCATCATATTTATATTTTTTGTTTTATTTTCATTTCCTTCAGTTGACATTATTTCCCCACTCTAGCTCTAGAAGACCGGTGTTTTGTTCCACTGATGATTGCTTTTGACGAAGACTTCTTATATAAACAGAGCCTCAGGGATAAAAAAACCATTTCTGGTAGGATGGCTCATCTCTACATCGTGACTGCATCATCTTATTTCTGCCTTAGTTTTCCTCCTCAGCAGCCCTTGCTTTGCCTTGAGCACCCTTACTCATACACCAGTGTACGGGGGGCTTCTGCGTTGTATCAAGCCAGCAGCTTCAATTTGACTTTCTGCTAGAGTTGCAGCAGGAGCCTTCCAGTGCCATACGTGAGTTGGGGGAGCAGGAGGATGTGTATGGCTTGCAGAGGGTGGTCAGTCCCTTTGGATAACGCTATGGAGTGTCTCTTAACATTAGAGAGTTGTGGTTTGATGTTAATCTTTATTCTTTTTATTGCTTCACTGTAGCTACCATTAGAAATTGTAGAAGAACATACACCTGAAAAAAAAAGAATGTGTGTATCCGATCCAGATAAAATACATCAGGAATGTTTATTCATGAAGATGGGAATTGAAACCTTATTTTTTGTTAAATAGCCTTTTTATTTCTTCACTTTTTCAAATACTTTAATTCCACAAATATTGAAAGATGAGGTTTATATTTAAATTTGCAAGTGTAGTAACAGTAAACAGGATGAGTTATACTTTTGGTATAGCACATTACCTGATTGCTTCAGCAAAAGCCTGAGTTAACTTTACTGATTTTATCTCTGTAGTTTATAAAAGGAAGAAGAAGAAAAAGTAGTTTATATTTTGAAGATGGTGTATTGGTGGTGGTGCGGTTAAACCCTGGCACCCAGACACTCAAAATGCAGTGTTTACTGCCTTCCTGCAAGTTGTGCGAGTAGAATACTTGGTTCGGGGGGAGCGTATTCTAAAATTAAGCATAACATGATTTTCTTGCATTCAGATGGCTGTGGGTTTTTTGTTTGTGTGTACATAAATAAATCAGGAAAGAAATTGAAGGCTTGATAGATTTATGTTTACCTTTACTGTTATCCCTCATGCCCTGTCACAGCTTGTTAGCCTCTTTGGCTGTGATTTAAATTCTTGAAATTGTTTTTAAATGAGAAAAATGATAACTTCAGGTTGCTGTGTAGTCTGAACAATTGCTACACATGCAGTGTTTGACACTTTATCTTTAAACTTCTCTATAAATCACTGATTTTAAGTGTTGTGTAAATTGCTTAACGTTTAACAGCGTTTATTTTGAATCCATTGCCATGCAAGTATTATAGCACAAAGCCGGTATTTGTCTAAATGTATGTATGTAAGGAACCTTTAAAATCCATTCCATTGATAGCAGTTTTTGCTGGAAAACATCGCAATCGATAGTTTGTTGTCCACTGACCTGGGGAAGATTAAGCAGATTTATCTGCTTAGTGGATGAACAAAATTAGACCAGATTGCCTTCAGGCTGGTCTGTGCAGCTTAGGCTGCAGCAAACATCTGAGGGCAATTACTCTGAAACTGTTTCTCCTTTGTAACTGTGGTGCAGGGTGAGTGCCCAACATTGCTTCCAGCTTTCCCCACCCAAGGCTCTTCTTCCTTCTTTGGTAGGTACAGGCAGGTCGTGTGGGTAAAAACACTTAAAATCTGGGTTGTTTTTTTAGTTCTTTCTGAGGTATGCTGTGCTTTGGTTCATATCTAATGGAACATGAAATAGCTGTCAGTGGTTCTGCATCACTTATACTTGACTGTTTATGAATAACTTTTAGTACTATATGGCTTCAATTTTCTAGTCGCCATTTTATCCCAATTTTTGTTTCCTTTCCCTTCCCAGCCTTCAGCAACCTTAGCATCAGCAGCACCCTATTTAAAATACAAAGAACCACTTTCATTCTTAATGTCACTCTTCTCAGAAGAATTACAGCAGGAATTAGTGTGGGTGGAAGTTACACACAGTGCTCTTAGAGTGTAACTCTAAGAAGCTATGGCCAAAATTAGTATCTGACATCTACCTTTTTTATCTTATAAGTGTTTAATAAACAGGAACCATGGTATTTGAGCTATTTTGATGCAGGTAAGGAATCTGTGGAAGAAATTGTGTTAGTAACACGTAAAGCCAGTATAAAAACCCATTCCAGCTTTACCCATTTCAGTAAGAAGAGGTGAAATCTGCTTTACCAGTTTAAGCTCTTCAACATAGCCAGTACATGTGGTAGTAACACCGGCAGAAATGCAGCTGTGAGACTCTCTATGTAGTTTGGCAGTTCTTTTTCCATTTAAAATTGGATTTTTGTTCCTCTGTGTTTGTTCTTTGCAATCCCTTTATGCTACGTGGTCATATAACACTGACATTTGGATAGGTTGGCATATGGGCTGAACTTGTAAAGGTAGGAACCTCACTGAATCCCTGCTTTCTGCAGTTGGCAAATAAGTTTTGGATTTCCTGTTGTAGTGTTTTAGATTAGTATTTTCCCCTCCAGAATGAATAAAGCAATAGAAAACTATTGAAATCCTGTCATAAAGTGTATGGACTTTCTCAGTCCATTTTTGTGTATGTGTGAGTTGTAGTCTGAGGAACATTTTACTAAGAATCAAAGAAGGGTTGTTTCTGCTAACAGCTCCCATTTTTAAAGTGTTAGTGTGCTAAATAAGTTTCATAATTGCATTCCTATATGCAGTTAATATGTATTGTCATCATCCCTGTTTTTGATAAATTCAAATGTAATAATCATTTACTTTAATATTCTTAATTTATATCTAAAAGAAATCTATATGGAGCAAAAAGGTTGTTTAGTCTGAAAAATGACTATAGGTAAGTGGGAGGTATTTTTTAATAAGCATGCCTAGAAAAGCAAGTCAGGGTAGCAGGAAAATGTATTTAGTACCGACTTTGTGCTTGGCACTACATAGGGCATGAAAATAGATCATACTACAAATAGTTCCTCATCTGTTTTACTGAAATGACACACTGATTTATGGAAGGAGGGGCATTTCTTGGAAAGCAGGATTTTTGAACTTTGTCTTTCTGCAGAATCTGATCTGGTTTCAGTACTAGCTGGTTGTAAATAGAGTAATAATTTTTATTCCCCATGTCTTCTTTTTACCTTACATGCTAATGCACTTGGAAATGCAGGATCATTTCAATCAGTGCACTAGCGTAGGTGGCTCATGGAAGAAACATGATATTTATTGTTTCTAATAATTTTCAGTGGAGATGCAGGGATCACTTAATGCAGCTGTGGCTGAAGCAGTGTCACCAGTCCTAGTGTCCTGGCAGGTCCTGTGCTGTTTGTGTTTCTGTGGAGTTAGCAAAGGAGAAGGGTCTCCTGCTGTAACTAGTTCAAGCAGACTGTATTTACGTGGGCTCTCTCTTCTGTGTGCAGGCTCTGCTGTCCAGTGCCAGTTCATGGTTCGTGGCCACCCCTCC
>JAOEHX010009638.1:16375-32565 GCA_025448015.1 Bolborhynchus lineola | reverse complement strand
TACCAAGTGGATTTCTTTAGTTAATTAATTGATTAATTAAAAAGTAGTTGAGTGTTTTGCTGGAAGACTGCATGGAAAGCTCTAGAGCATGGAGTGACAAACTCGTCAGAGTAGGGAGAGTGACGTAAAGGTCTTTCCCTTCCTTGATCTCACTCTGCTGCAGGACCACGAATGTCCAATTTCATCCTTTGAGCCTATCATTTGGCCTGCTATTACAAAATGAGCTGGAAACAGGAAATGCAGCTCCTTGTGATTGCCAGAGGGCTTACTTAAGCCAAGTACTATTTGGTTGCCTTTACCTGCTTCAAGCTCTGCTGGCTTCATAGAAGCTTGTGGTGGGACTGGCAGTAGAAATTGCCTTACAGCGTGGGAGCCCTGTGCAGGGAAAACAGATCACTGGGTAAAATAATGGGCTCTTGTCTTGGGAAATGCCATCATCATTTGTTCATTCCATCCAGATAAGAAGTTTAGTGGAAAGAAAAGTAGCTCATGTTGGGCAGTAAAGAATGAAGTTGGTTGACCTGTGCAGATGAGAAATGATGATCTGATTGATCTCTGTATCCAGAGGCACACTGTGGTGTGGCGTAGCTGGAGAAGTGAATGATAAAACTCAGGGGTTACTGACCTAGCTCAGACCTGGTAATGGGCTAGTAGCTGCTGACTGCTCCTGCAACTTGTGTGACTGGCAGCATTTATTCCTTTAATTTGAAGCAGTATTAATGAGATTGTTAAAAGACTGTAACGTACATTCCCATTTTTTCTTCCACTGTTAAGATACAGTGTGTTATGTATCGTGCAATGGCAGAGCATGAAAACTGTAACTTTTGGTATTTTGTATTGCAATAGAGAATGTTAATGGAGTTCTGAAAAGTAATACAGTACTTTAAAGAGATCAATCTGGACTATAAAACAGCATATGTGGTGATAATTCTTGTATTTTGGAGTATGTAGAATTGGGGTTTTTGTCAGTAAAAGATCTTGCTTTAAGTTATTTTGGTTTAGGTGGATCTAGGCCCCCTAAGCTTCCTTGCTCTATACCTGCTTTCAGACTTCCTTATAGAGCAGGCTGTGCCTTTGAAATTTTTTGTCTGGTGCTTCCACATGAATAGAGCATTGCAGTATTTTTTCCTTTTTAAGAGTTAAAACAAAGCCTAGATTTATTTGTGATTGATTCTTCTATTACTCATCCTTTACTACAAAACAGATATTTGTTGTGTTTTACCACTGGCACATCTTTACAGTAGGAACAGAACAGTTTCTTTCTGCAGAACACAGAAGGGAGCATAGTTGTGGTCAATAAATGTGTTTTGCTGATTTTGGGTGTTCTAACACTCTTCTGCTGGTGCTGTAATCCCATCCTTTCCACTATACTAATAAAAATTCGGAAGTATTTTTATTTTCAGGAAAACTCATTAAATCTATATTTGTATGGCCTTTGATACAGATCTCTAATTTACTTTTCATACAGAGCGGATTGGCCCAAAGACCATTTTATTCCGCCTTATATCCCCCGTTTCCGAAATGGTTGGGAACCTCCTTTGCTGAACTTCATGGGAGCTCCCAAGGAACAAGAACTCAATCAGTTGGCTGAGTCTGTCGCAAATGTTGCAGAGCAACAGCGGAAGCAAGAAATGAAAAGACTGTCAACTGAGGTAGGTTACCTGCAGCATCACTTCATAAATTAGCTGAAGGCAGCACCAACTGCTTCCTTCATAAAGAAAACATTCTTTGACATTGTTGGAGTAACTGTGCTCTGATGCCTCCTACATCAGTGAAGTTAATTACATTTATATTAAAGTTATGCAAAGCCAAAACCTGTTTAGCCACCAAAAAAGCAATTAGGAAATTGCCTGTGCTTTAATTTTGTAAAGATTTGAAGAATATGTGGATTTTGTTGTTTTTATTAAGTCACACAAAAAGCTATTGCCTTTTTATACATATGGAAGTTTTCTTTTTGGAAGCGTTTTGTGGTTGGGATGACATAAGTTTTAATTTAAGATTTGATTTTATTTTTGTATATTAGTTTTAGTTTAAATCAAGTATGGGCTAGTCCATGGTCCCCTGTTAGCAGCTGTGGTATGAAGCGCATGTAAGAGTTTTCTAGGTTTGGTCTCTAATCTTCCCCATCTTCCTTGAGTACATGTAACACCATCATGCTGGATTTTATCTTAATTTTATGATGTATATATGTGTGTATTATCTGTTAGTGAAAAAATGCACATACGGAAGAAGGTTCAAGGGAAGAATTATTGGCTGTTATGGGGTGGTGTTCTCTTTCAGAGCAATTCTCTTATTGGAGATAGCAAAGCTTCTCCAGCAAAAGTTTATCAAAGCTGTCCTTAGGAAGCTTGTCACAATAAAACTTAGTTGTCATGAAAATATTTTTTGGTTAAATAAAAAAAGATAAAGTCTACACAGCTATAGGGAAAAACAAATTGGATACAAAGTCTGCCAATCAAAGGAGGATAACATGGTACATATTTACTTAAAACACTGTTTGGCTTTATGCCTAACAAGAGATATGAGAATAAATGTGCCAAAACCTAAGTTATTGCCAGTGATTCATTGTGAGCAAAAAAGCATTTAGTGAAGTTAGTGGGTACAATAATGTGAAATATAGCTGTTGCCACTGGTGTCATCCCCTTCGCTAGTCATCTCCTGAAAAAGTCTCATCAAACATTGTCTCGGTTTCACTGCTGTACATTCCATGCAGGGGTTTTGTTGTTGTTTTTTACATTAAGCTCCTTCTAAGTAATAATTTAAAAATAATAATTAAAAATGGTATAGACATAAGAGCACCGTTGATTTTTCTCTTCTGATGATTTAATTTATTATTTATTGTTATTAATAAGTTAAAATAAATTTGAAGGGGAGACTATGTTGGGGTAATTTCATTGCTTGTGTCTCAGGGAGTTGATTTAATTCTTTTTCATGGTGGTAATGTTGGATTGGTAGTTGTTTGCCAACTCTTTGTCTGAATCTTCAAAAGACAGAAATAATATATCCCAATTCACTTGAAGGTGTGTGTGTGTGTTCCTGTCACCTGGGGGAACTGACAGACTTAGTGATCTTAAAGGTCTTTTCCAGCCTAGTTGATTCTGTGATTCTATGTCAGGTCTTAGTTTCATGAGTGTCACTGGTTCCTTGGCTCCCTGCAACCAGTGCCTCCTCAGCACATCCCTAGGGTGAAAAGTGCTGAGCTGTTTAATAGCTGTGAAATGCTGTGGATGCTCAGATGGAAAAAGCTGTGTGAGTGCAAAATTCTGTTTGTCTGCAGCAAAGTCACCTCTCTGCAGTGGGTGATACCAAAATAATTGTTCTTGCAGAAGTCTGGTATAACAGCTTGTTTAAGGAAGAATGCTGGAAAAATAAGAATATAAGTGTTTGTATCCTATCACTAATTGGCTTTGTGTCTCAGTGTGACATTGCTCTCCAAAGGACCAAGGCTGCATATTGAGAGCTGTGGTGTGCTGAGAGTGGAGAAGGGGTGCATGATGTGGCTGCCCTGCCTGCTGAGCAGGGTCTGCCAGGGCATCTCGCAAAGTGCATTGAAGGTCTCTGCTCATGAGAACTGCATTTTTTCTTTCCATTCCTAAACCTTAAGATCTGGCCATACACACAGCTTCCCCACTGGCGGGGTTTCAGGGTGAAGTCGGTTCAGCAATGAGGACTTCACATGGCAATTAAACAATGGGGAAGTGGTGATAGAGAGTTCGGTGAGGCTAAGGCAATACAAATAATATGTGTGTGAATTAGAATGAGCTCCTGTTACCTGGGTGTCTTTTGATGTAACGCAGAAGCTAGGTGACACTTGAGATTATTTTTTTTCCTTAATTATATGATTTTAAAGGATATTTTATGCCTACTGCAATTTTTGTATGGTTTTAATTTCATAATCCCTCAGCCCTGCAGCAAAATGTCTTTGGGTAGCAGATCACATCTTGGAGGTAGAAACTAGGTGAGTAGCAGATAGGAGAAAACACCAAACCCAATCCAAACCCAAACCAAAAACTGAACCACACCAAAAACCCAAACACCCAAGCCAACAACAAAACCAGTTTAGAGATTTGTCAATTTCTGATGAATCTCAGCTGTTCTAATTTGTGCAACTGAGTGGTGTTATGAGGAAAAGATCCAGACTAAGCAATTTCAAGATTGTAATCTCCAGAAAATAACTGCTTAGCTTGTTTTGGTTTGGGGAGTGGTAGTTAAGATAATTCTTACTTAGATGCAGAGCATCATTGCTGGATTTAAGGTGGTTCTCTTTAGAAGACTGCTTTTTAAAAAGAATATTCTAAAGCCTTTGATTCAGTCTTATGTATGTGCTTGCGATAAATTGTGATAATTTTCTTTAATTAAAACCCTTAATTGTACGAACTATCAAATTCCTTTTGCATTTCTTCTTTGACTATAATCATGCTCAGTGAGAGGGTGACATAAATGAGCCACTTCATATTACAATCCTGCAGGAGAGTGACAATTTTACTTGGGAGGTTTTGTTTCTTACAGAGACTTACTTTTCGCTGGCTAGAGGTTTATGGCTTTAATTGTTCATTAGAACAAAAGCTCAAAGCAGTTGATCAGCACAGTTTATTCTAAAGCCATTCACCCATTGTTTGTAAGTTGTGTTGCTGCAGTGATATCTGAAAGATGACACGAACCTTGCCCGAGAGAACTGTTTTTCCAAAGAATATCCACTGCAATATTAATGCAGCGGGATGACTTAGGATAAAAATTCTTTTATTCTTATCCTTTTGATCTCCCTGTTTATGTATTTGAAATGCAGAAGTTATTAACCTTTCATAGAAGAACCATGTGCACCTGAGGATGCATGAATGCTGACAGGGACCCTAGGGGTGCTGGATGAACTAGACTGCTTAATGACACTAATCCACTTTGTTCCTTTGTTTCTGTTTTGTCTTCCAGCCTCCCAGTGTTCCTGACTATCCTCCGTCTGATGGGTATGCATTCAGTAACACAGTTTACAAAAGAGGGCCTCTGCTGGACCAGGGGGCTGCTGTTGCTGCTTTTAAGCAAACTGTTAGCCGGCATGTAGATAGGTAACACTGAATCAAGGGCTTACCTGATGCTGTGGATAACTGTCCAGACTTATTGCTATTGGGGTGGTGGTGTCTGTAATTACCTCTGATTGTGTCTGGAGAAGAGCATTGTCTCTATGAGGAAGTGATTCTGGTTAACAGTGGGTGTTCTGTTTTTGCTTCTCTCTTTAGAGAGGAGAGACTCTTTTAGTCTAATTCCTATGTAACTACCCTGTTTATGTATGCTGTTAAATTGATGTTTTTGTCAAAAATGACATAGTGGATTTACAACCCAACTGAGAATACAGAATCCTCCTGTTTGGGTTCAAGTTTTATTTCTGCTGTATTTCATGTTTTTAAATATACTCTTTGCTCTTTTCAGAATTACAAAGAATGACAAGTCTGCTCTTAGATTCATCTGTCTTTGTTTAGAATGACTGTTTGATTTGCTTAGCTGCTCACTTAGTGCTCCATGGTCTCCTGCTTTTTATTTTCTGAGCTGGTGTGTAAATATCCACTTTCAGAATAGTAAATCCTCATTTCTTCCATTCTCTTTCAAATATTACAGAAATGTTCTGAAATGTTTGCATAGCAACCAGTATCCTTTTGCATATGCTCTTTCATCCCCTTCAGTTTAGCCTAAATTGAAATAGCTTGACAAGATCAAATGCAGCGATCCTTGGGTGTCAGCCTAATCTGTGAGGAGAACTTACACCAGGACAAGCTGTGGAAATGAATCAGTAAAAACAGTGTTGGAATTGCTCCTCCATGCCAAATCCTATTCCGCATCCACCGTATGAACAGTATTTTGGCTTATGTGCCATAGAAGATGTTCAAACTAAGTTACTTTGGGTGAAATTGCTGGTTAAAACAGCACTGATATAACTCACTTGATTAAAATAATAATTCCTTGTTTTGAGCTACATGTTAAAAGATCTGGTTGCTAATCTGCATGCAAACAAATTCCCACATGGTGTGTAGGTTGAAGACTTGATTCTTTTCGTGAACTTCAGATTTATCCTTCATAACAACAACAGCAATAGTATTCACCTCTTAAACAATTTCTCAAACTTGATTACTTTTTGGGTTCTTGTCTCAGGGCCAGTCAGCTTGAAATCTAGGTGATCTGCACTCTAAATTCCTTTCTCTCTTACCTGTAATGGGATAAGACCTGTTTGTCCTTCTAGAGTAAGACCGTGCAAATGTTGTTGCCTCCATTTCAGATTTAGAGAATGACTTAACTGCACTGAATTCTTGATGATATCAGTGTATCTGGCTGCAGCTGAAAGAGTCATCCAGGCTTTCTTTGTGGCGGGTAAAGAGAAATGGGTGTTTCTAAGAAGCAGTTCATGTAAGGTGAAATCAGTCTTTTGAAACACATGAAATGAGATGTGCTGTCCTGATGCCACTTCTCACCACTGATTATAGGAGGGAGTCTAGATGGCTGGTACAGATGCAGACGTCCCCAGTGTGCCCTTATCTTGCAGTCTGTTCAACACAACACAAACTTCTATTTGTTAATTGCCTCTTGATATATATAATGCATGCCTGGTAGGAGCTCGTTATTTGGGGAAAACCATTAATACATATTACCCCAGGTAACTTCCATTTAAAGATAAATTTTAAAGCATCTGTGAAGAAGCCAGTAAAGGAGTGGGTTTGGGGTAGGGAGTGAGAAATTCAAGCTGACCGTTTCAGCCATTGTTTGCTGATTCTTGTTCAAAGCTGGCATTCTTAATGAGTGGTCCACAGGCAGTAACCAAGCCAACCACTACCTTCTGAGGGACAGGTAGGTTACACTTTGTTGTGTTTTAACCTCTGTCAGCAACTAAGCACTGCTCTGCCAGTGGGATGGGAGAGAAAATTGGAGAAGTAAAAAGATTGAGTTTAAAGGCAGTTTAATGGGGTAGAAAAGGAAGAAAATAACGATGAAAGTATTAGAATGACCAAAAGAAGTGATGCACAATGCAGTTTCTCACCACTGGCTGGCCAATCCCCAGCCAGTTCCTGGGCAGCATCCCCTAGCCAGCTTTCCCCCCAGTTTATATATTGAGGGTGATGTCGTATGGTATAGAATATCCCTCTGGCCAGTTAGGGTCAGCTGTGCTGCCTGTGGTCCTTTCCAATTTCTTCCCCTCCAGCCTTCTCATTGGCAGGGTGTGAGAAGCTGAATAAGTCCTTGACTTAGTATAAACACTACTTAGCAACAACTAAGACATCAGTGTGTTACCAAAATTATTCTCTTACTAAATCCAAAACACAGCACTATACCAGCTACTAGGAAGAAAATTAGCTCTATCCCAGCCAAAACCGGCACACTTATCTGGGGAAATTCTAATCGCCAAGATCTTCAGTGAGCCTTATTCCGACATACCAGGACTTTCAGTAAGGTGTGTTTTCCGTGGGTGATATAATCTGTCAGGATCTTAAACATTTAATATATGGTGATGCTGATGCTGAAAGTACTGAATAGTTTTTCAGCAAATTCTGTACTTTTTCAAAGTAGTATGCTGTGGAGTTTGGTTTTGCTCTGTCATTTGAAGAAAAGGCCCTGAAAGTCTGTGTAATCCACTAAGCTCTTGAGCAGCCTGCCCTGGAGAGCAGGAGGACAGGTATTGTATATCTGATAGGCAGTAATAAAACACAGTGGTGGAAGGATGAAAGGAAGTGTTGGGAATAGTTGTGTGCTGAATAAACTATTTGGCTTATAAAGCTGGATGTAAAGAATTATGATCTCTTCAGAAGCACACAAACATTTCCTGACCCATGTTCTGGGGATGTTGCTGTTGATTGCAAGAGTGGAGTCGAACTGAAATGTAAGCATTTTGTAAAATTCCCCCTGACGTATTTTTGAAGGGATAGGCATAGTTAGGTGTGGGCAAAGTATGAAGACACATTTAGTGAAATGAATTTGGAAAGGCAGCTTAAAAGTGCCTTCAGAGGTACATTAGTTACATCCCTGAGGTAGTAAGAAAGGAATTAAAAATAATGTTAGTTTTGAGTGGCTTGTTTAAAAAATAAAATGGAATTGCACACACATCTTCAGCCTCATAACAGCTATTCTGTAGGCTGGGGTTCATCCCATGTTTTTCACTCTCTCCTTAAACACTTCAGTGCTTTGTCACTTTCAAAATCATATTTCAATCTAAATATGACTCCTTCTTTATTCTACTTTTCAAGTCAAGTGAGACAGTTCTCCACAGCCATGCAGTAGCTAGGTGACTACTGGATTACTCAGGCATGCCTGGGACCCACAATTACACAGCACCAACATCAGCAACTGTCTGCATTTGTGATATCTGTGATATTTGTTATATCTGTACTATGATATTGTATGCAGCATTTCAAGCCATTGATTGCTTCATGTTTTCATTCTCTGTTTGGATTTTTTGGTTTTTTAAACTTTATTACCTGGTATGCATTTAGGATGTTGGGTGTAATTTGCAAAAAGTGAATAATGATACTGTTTCTTTTGTGCCTGTTTTGAGGGGGCTGGAGGGCTTCTCAACTTAAAGAGGTACTACATCACAGAAACTAGTGGCTTCTTAGCCAAAGGCATTCTCAATAGCCTTGATATAGCTTGTTCTACAATGTGACCTGTTTATAACTGTGAAGAAGTTATTTTTTGGTTTTAATTAATACAGTAACTTGACATTGTTAGAGTTGATGGTATCAATTTTTGATGGTTGATGGTATTAATTTTTTCAGTTAAGAAAACTGACCCACCATAGGTGAGCATTTTTCAGAGTTTAATTCCATTGGTGTTGATTGCAAAAATACATTCATCTGTTATGGATTTGAAGCTCTATGATGAAGGCCAGAAATATAGCTTCATATGAAGCGCAAGATTTCAATTATGTACCTAGTACAGTCATTTCTTTATATGGAAAGTAATTGTTCAACCTACTGTAGGTAAACAGACTAAATATAGTGTACATGTTTATTTTGAAACAATAGTACCTGCTAATCTGAGTTACTATCATACATCTTGCAAACAGTGAGCCAGTAAAGTCTGCCAGTTCTTCAGGTCCCTGTAGCTAAACAGCCTCTTTTTGTTTCTTTTTTTAACTTTTTTTTGGCACGTAAATTGGTACGTTATAATTAGGTAGGTACTTTTACAGCATTATCATATTATGATGTTGGGGGGGGTGTGTTTAAATGTTTTGCCGGCTGTTGGTAAAGGGCATTTTGTCTGTGTTTGCAGTTGCTTGAATAACTCACTGAACAAGTCTGATTTTGCTTTGCAGAAACTATGAAGCACACAGTAAAGCACAGACCAAGAAATATGCCAAATGCAAGTATGAATTTATGGCACGAAACAACAGTGAGCTTTCTGTCATGAAAGAAGAGATTGTAGAGGTAATTTCTTCTCCCCATCTCTACGCCAACCCACTTAGTGAGAAAACAAATTTCAGGTGCTAGTCAAAGCTGAGGGTACCTTTCCTGTGGACAGTGTGGCTGTTCCTAATGATTACTTCCATGTGTTTGATTTATTTCCTTTAATATGGAAAGTTCAATTTATTTGTTTTGCATTGTTGACAAGATTAAAACAGAGATTTTGCATTGACTTGTGAATTTTGATGCTGTAGAAATATGTTTGTGTATTTCTTCCATCTTCTCTAGTATTGCTTTTAAAAGCCTCATTTCATAGTATTTAAATAGTTGGCTATGGCAAACACTATCTGTATACTCACAGGGCAGTGAAATACTGTCCTTTCCTGGAAGAGTTGGTACCCTGAAAGCTAGAAACATTTGGAAGAGAGGGAACAACAAAGAGAGAAAATGTTGCATGAGAGATTGTACGGCAGGTAGTCACATTTCGACTTCTAACCATCTTGCTCCAGGTCCTTGCTTACTCAGAAGTGTGCTCTCTCCAAATCTGTGCTTTCTACAACAATGCACTTTTTCCTTGGGTTATTAGTAGTTACTCCTTTTGTCAACAGCATATAGATTGTAGAGATGCCAGCATCTCTGCACAAACAGATTTTCATTCCACTGTCTTGTCTAGCACATGCCTGAGTTCACAGGGTTTCATTGCACACTTCTCTTCCATATCCATACAGGGGTTTCTTAGGGACATCTGTGTTGGCAGCCACAGAACCTGGCAAAGTTATGGTTTGATTTTTAAGTGATGCACTGTCTAAGTAGGCAGAAGAAAAGTCAGAAAAAATATGTAATTGATTTACCCAATTTATTTCAGATTCTGGATGACAGAAAGCAGTGGTGGAAGGTTCAGAATAAAAGTGGCAGCACAGGCTTTGTGCCAAACAATATTTTGGACCCTCTCAGAAATCAAGAAGGTGGCCTGGGATGGTCAGAGCCTGCATATACCCGCACCATTCAGGTACTACCTCTCCTTGGAAGCAAGACTTTCTTTTGTAGTGTGCGTGTGTGTGTGTGTGAAGGAGGAATAGGTTCACAGCAAGGCTAAAATATACTCATGTTCCACTGATACGTCAAAAGATTTGTATTTTTTGTACAGACTGGCACTGATTTCTGTATAGCATAGAGTCTAACATGAAAACAAAGTTGATAGAGCTACAGCAAAATGTTTTCTTCTAAGTTTTGGGGGTGATTTTCTGCTTATTTACTTAATTACAATCCTAATGGCTATGTATGCATTTATTTTAATTGCAAATGTCCTTTGTGGATTGATAGCTGTTGATGCCAAAGAAGGAGTTTGAATTGTTTAAGGTAGGGTCATCTTTGTTTCTCCTAGGAGAGTGAAAGCTATCTTTTCTTTCCAGTTTCTGATTTTGTGTGTCTCTATCTTAGTCTTGGATTTATTTAATTATTGTAATTTTGGAGTTATTAAAATAGGCATCCTTGCTTTTGAATTCACAAAGCAGGTATCTTTCAATTACTGTGCCTGTGCATCAGTAGCACTCTATTCTTCTGACCTAGTTTTGTTTTTCTTTCTTTCATGCTGTGGTGTGGAATTATGATTTTTTTTTTTGTTATTGTTGTTTCTTTTTTATGTTGAACAGAATTAGAGTATAAAGCATATAAAAAAAAAAAAAAAGTCTTACATCAGTGCAGTTGTCCACCTGAGTAAGTATACACAGGGTAAAGTTGTGAAGTGTATTTTTACACACCATTTAAATGGGATGGAAGCTCATAAGAAATTGTATTTCCTAAGACCTATTTCTTCCCTTTTATTTCTAATGATTTTGAAAGGTTAGGCAAACAAGTTTGAATTAGGCAGAAATTCCAGGCCTGCTTCTGAATCAGAATTTTTCAGTCCAAATACAAGCGAAACTTCTGTTGAAGTTTAATTTAATCTAATATTCATTTCTTGTGCCTACAGACTCCAGCTGATGGCTGGAAAAGGAGAAATGGCATACTATTACTATCAACTTTCTCTGGTGCAAAATAATCTGGATGTCCCAGTCGAAGGTGCTGCTGTGCCGGATTCTGTGTGCACAGCAATCATGAAAGCTGCAGCTCATTCAGTATTTCCAGTTTTGCCATGGATATCGAAAATTTATTGAAAAATAGATCCTATGCTATCTCTGGCACAATAATGTGGTAGACCTGTCTTGAGCTTGGTGGGCTTGAATCAAGCCTTTCTGAGTTTGTCCTGTGCCTAATTATTTGCCTGTAACCCATGGGCTCATTCTGAACCAGTTACGGTTTTTGCCTGACTAGATGGGTGTTTCATTTCACAGAGTGCTTTTCAAATCCTTATTTAAAGATTTGACTATTTTCCTTTGGGTGAATGTCATTTTGTGTGTTTTTGACAAGAAATTCAAAGCAGACTGAGTACAGTTTTGAGTAGATGTTCTTACAGTGTTCTTTGTAACGCACTGCAGGTTTTGAAGTTTCTGTTTGAAATAATGACATGACATGGGAAATAATAAAATAATCATTTTCACAAAGCATTCTCCATGGAATTATGACAATTAGGGTCAGAGAACAACATTTAAGATAATTTCATTTCTCTGCCCTCTGGCAGGTTGTTTCCTATAGCTTTATATTCAAGTGTAAGCTTGAAATACTGTTAAATTATTTAAGAATATAATGAATTACACAGGATAAACAGAGTCTTCGCCAAGACATGTCAGTAATGTTGTTCTTTATGGTGATTATTGTGATTTTAACACTTCTGAGTATGTTCATTTGTCTCTTTGCCTGTGATAGGTACTTTGTTCACTTGGGATCTGTTTGCATAACCCTATTTATTTTCACAAGTGTCCTTTGCATTTCTTAGATGGTAGTCTACCATCAAAACCTTTAAATCTTTCGTTTAGTAGCTCATTTAAAATGCCTCTGTCATAAGTTGTTTCCCCTCAAGAACACAGTTTGTGCTTCAAGTTAGTGTCATAGTATCTGTCCTGGGTTCAGCTGTAAACAGTTGCTTTTCTCCTTCTTAGCTTAAACCATGACAGTGGCATAGTCATCTTTTGGCCACCGGTAACTTTACTGAAGATCATGAAGTGTTTGATAATGAGGAGATGCAGTTGCCAGGTGTCCATTTTACGGTGGCCAAAGAGTTGTCATAATTTTTGACCAAGAGCCAGTATTTCTTTTATCTCATTTCATATCAGATGCTCTTTAAAGTTGCCAAGAATTTTTGATGTCTTTGAAAAAAAAATAAAATTGTTTCCTGTCCAATTCAACATTGATCCAATCCATTATGGAATGCCACTTATTATACAAAAATATACTGAAGAGTTGTAAAAAGGATTTGATTAATGATAGAAAGTAAAAGTCCCCAGTTTGCCGATAATAATTTATTTATTTAAAGAAATGTGGACTAATTCTACATAATATGAATTTGATTAAGTAAATTCTGTCTAAATTTCTTCTTCTATTGTAATGTTCTTTCTTTCTGGCAAGATTTTAGCAAGGTGGGATTGCAGATCTGGTTAAAAAATACATACTTTATATCCCATGAAGAGCTCATTAGGTGACTTGTGATAGGATTTTAATAGGCAATTGTTTGATTCTGCATAATAGCTGAGCCCACCAAAGAAAACTAGCAAAGGGCCTTGCTTGAAACCTGCTCTTCCGGTCTTGTGTGCCTAATTGTCCCTATTGGGTAAAGACAAGTAGCTAGTTCTCTCTTCCATCTTGAAATGAGTCTCAAGCAAACATCCAAACCACAATGCAGAGGCTGAATGCTCTGTTGCCCTCTCAGTGGCCTCCTGGCACTGTGCAAACAGGGATGTGGCATTAGAATATTTGGGAAGAGTGTTGAACAGCAAGCTCTGTGTCTGTGTTAACTTAGAGCATTTCCCAGCACTAATGCTAATTATGGTTGTATCCAATGCCTCTTTTTGTGCAAAGTTTGTGTTTACCATAGTTTGAACACACATCTTTCCTTCTTTTCATGCCAAAATGTATTTGAAAATACGTTTTTCCCAGTTTTTTTACAATGATCAAGAATTAGGGTTGATACCATTAGCACTTTGACTCAAACACTATTTTCCTTACATTCAAAATGGATCAAATCATACTGAAGCTTTGACAAGATGCAGCCTGTAGTATGTTGAAAAAGAGCTTTGGGACCTTATTTTTTCCTTTAAACCCAAAGATTTTCTAGCAAAAAATAAGAAAGTCCCAGGAAGCTTTTCTGATATACCCAGATTATTAATGACTGTGTTTCATCACTATTCTAAATAATTTAAAGGATTTGTTCCAATTTACATGAGTTGAGGACTGCAAGTTTTTTCTTAAAAGAAAAAAATAGGAGGAAGAAGGAAAAACAAAATCCAGAGGTTGTTTTTCTTATGGCTGTTAGCAAATTAGTGATTGTGCATCTCTCAACAGCAACCTTTACCTCATTTTCTAAGCCAGCCAATATTTCTTAAGCTAAAATGAATAAGTTCCTTTTTTTAATACCTGCTGTGACTTAATGCTTCTTGTTCTACAGCTGCAAGTATTCTCTACATTCACCTTAGGTTCTTCAATCTATTATCAGCTTTTTGGTGTTTTTTTTTTTTTGTTTGTTTGTTTGTTTGTTTTATGAAATGTCTTTTCAAGTTTCTGTTTTTGAAAAGTGCTTGTATAGTGTCACATGTGTGCTTTGTAGCCAACACTGTGTTCACTGTTCAAAAGAAGAAAATTAGAATGACTTATTATGTGAGTTGCTTAGTGAGTAAAGAAGAAGTAATCATTAGCATTGATGTTCCTTTGATTTAAATTGCAAATGTGCTTGAAATTTCATGAGTCATGTGGGATTTACTTTTTACCTGTCTAACAATACTATTTGATGTGATTTACTCCGTTTTCCTCACAGCAATTGCTGGGAGAGCTTTCAGAGGTAACAAATCTAGTCTTCTGATTTTGAACCTCAAAAATTACTTTCTTAGACTATGTTGTTACCGAATTCCATAATGCATGCTTGTTTTGTTTGTAGCAACACATAGAAATGATGGAATGAATGTGTGGATGTCCTCAAAAGATCTGGAGTTAAAAAAAGAAGTCTTAAAAAAAGAAATGAAATGTGATTCAAACATATAATTGTCTTTTGGGCATTGTTCAAAAAAATGTGAAGTGTATTTCAATGTAGCTTCTTCTCTAAATTTAGAAAATTTTACATTTAGAATCTGAGCAATCCTTCAAGATTAATTTATATTTTCACTCCAGCAAGTCCTTTTGATGAGGCTGTGATTGCAGTGCAACATGTTTTTGAAACTGTATCAGTAGCATCCATTGAGAGCTACATGTAATGTTTTGCTATCACTTTTTCTGGATGACGATTGTGGTGATGCACAGTTGATTCCTTGGTTTATAATGAATCCTCTCCATCATAAGAAAAAGACTCCCCTTTTTTCTTGCATGGTGCTTAAAGTCAGGGCACAGGTGAAGATACATTGTGGGGATAGCAGTCTAGCAATTGGAATCTGTGAACAAGGTGAAAAAAAATCTAATTTCATTAGAACATTATAATATCCATGAAATTTTAGAATTCATTAACAAGATTTTGGATATACAATAGTACAACTATATATCATATATTACGGTATATTTACTGTATTGCCACCAAAGGACAGATTTCTTATATATGCATTATTCTGCTTGTTTCTTTTATGTTATGCATTTCACTTTTCCTTGCTAATGTAAAAACTATTTGTTGTTGTAACATTGATGTACTAAAGTACAGAAAAGTCAATCATATGATTTGGATTTTTTAAAAATCTCCCCACAATGCACTGTACAAAGTGGACACAAAATAATTGAAATTGATGCCTTTGAATAACAAAATGCTAAGGAAAAAAAGATCCAAAGGTTTAATGGAGAATGTATTGTACTACTATATGTTTACTTCAGTTTATGTGAAAAATTATCTAAGGGAATCAGAAGACTTTTTTCCTAGTCTTAAGATGACTGGCCATAGAAACTGATGGGATAAGCTTTCTGTTGGTGTAACTCAGCATAGTTTAGCTGTAACGGTTCCACTTTACATTCACTACAAAATGCCTTGTCCATCGATTAGACTTACTGAGATAGGAAATCCCGTACAAGGGCAGTTGCTGACATTTAATGAAAGTTTGTGGTCAGGGCAGTGATTTGCTGCTCAGTGTCTAACATACAGCTTCTACAAATATTTCTCGATTTAATCTGCCATAAACCCTCTGCCTCCAAGGAAATGGGGAAAGGTATTTCAGGAAGGAGCAATGAATCTGGGGAATGTACTCATCTGTTTTCGTATACCAAAGTAAGCAGAATTCTCATAACTAAGAAATGAGGCATTCCTATTGAGCAAACAAACGTTAATATTAAACTTTCAAGCTGTGTTAATCCAAAACTGTGGAGAGGGAGTACTGTTAAAACAATGAGATGTAGTTTAAACTGTTCGAAGGAAGAGTACCATAGGTAGCTTATGAGCTTCTGGGCTTGTCTGTCATTGGGGTTGCTTTGGAAAACTACGTGTCTTCCTGAAACTGATACCATTCTAAAAGGAAAGAAAGCGAAAATAAATTAGTCCCCAAAAATTATTCTTGAGGCACCTGTTGCCTCACTAATAGCAGCAAGTTAATGTGCACTGTTTTTAGATTAATAATGTTAGATCATTGTGTACAGTGGGGGGAAGAAAACAACAGCCCTACTCCAAGAGTTGTGGAGTTTGGGGGTTGGGTTTTTTTAATCAGATTATTGCGTTGAGGTGGCATGTAGTGGTCACACAAGTAGCTGAAAAGGCTCAAC
>JAOEHX010009638.1:0-11969 GCA_025448015.1 Bolborhynchus lineola | reverse complement strand
TTTCTGTAATTTGCATACATAATATATATACATATCAGTATGTATCAATGTGGTTATAGATCTATAGAGATACTTTTTTTTTTCCTAAATATATTCTGTATCTACTAGCCTCCACCAAAAGGTACTTTTTATACCAGGTACTGAATTGACTTGAAGAATCCTGTTGCATAAAGTCTTGTCTTGATTTAGTATCCCTACCTGATGATGTGGGATGAAGACAATCTACTGCTTTCCCTTGATTAGTGTACTTTTGCTTTTTTTCTTGTTTGTTCCCTTGGTGTGACCACAGGACTGTCAATAGCCTTGGCGTGCTGACAGGTGCTCAGCTTTTCTCCCTGAATAAAGAGGAACTGAGGACTGTTTGCCCAGAAGGGTCCCGAGTCTACAGCCAAATTACGGTACAGAAATCTGCCTTAGAGGTATGTATGACCCTTCTTACTCACTTGATGCTGGGTTACCAATTTTGAGCCTATAGAATTATATAGCTCTCCTTGCGAGGCAGCTGTTTTTTTCTCAGTTCCCATCACATTGATAAACATTATTTGTTCTTGCGTTGTTTGAATATGTTGAAACATTATTCAGCCATGAGAACATCAGGTGGGATCTCTTCCTACCTGTAAAGGGGTCCACAAAGTGTTAGAAGAAGTGCATGGTAATACTTAAGTTTAAGACATTGTGTGCTGTAATCAGGCTGTAAGAAGACAAAATGAGCCAAAAAGAACTTTGGGGAAAACAATAGAAGAGCATAAAATGCCCTTTTTCTTCCTTCTTGCTCTGCCTAGTAATTGGTCAAACAGGTAATCCTAGTACTTTTGGTGGTGATGAGTTAAAGTTTTGCTTTATATTTTTAGAGGAGATACATTTTACTAGATGTGAGAAAGTGGTAGCATGAGCTCACTGTTGAATCTTAAGGCCTTTCAGGTCAATGCTTGGGCATCTGTATTGGTGGGCTCCTTAGTGGGGAAAAACACATTTGACTGATAGCAGAATTACTGAACTAAGGATGAAAGTGTTGTATCTCTCTATTCGTTGCTCTGTGGCAGTTTGCTTTAATTGTAGGAGTATTGTTCTTTATACACCTTATAAGCTTGTGTACAGAGTTGTGCTAGAGAGAGCACTTGCCAATTTTAAACCAGGAGAACTGCAGGTGCAACTTCTTTTAGAAATATTTTTAAACTTGCTGTAGCAAGAGGAGAAATGGACTCAATGCTGTCTAGAGGTGAGGCTGACCCACATGAGGAGCTATATTCTTCACATCCTGTTCAAAGTAAAATCTTGAGGGAGTTTAAAATGTGTTTCCATCCCCCCCAGGAAGCTGGGACTCTGTCTTAAATTATTTTAAGCTTTAACTCTCAGACATACTTTCAAAGACAAGTTTATGATGGTGCATATTTTACAGTTTACTTGATCAGCATGGATTGAGAGAGTATTGCTTTCTAACACTGCTTTATTTCTAACATTGCTTTATTCTCTTCCTCATGCTGTTTTCCGGTTAGAGGAATCACAGAATCGTAGAATAGTTAGGGTTGGAAAGGACCTTAAGATCATCTAGTTCCCACCACCCTGCAAAGGGCAGAGACACCTCACACTAAACCATGTCACCCAAGGCTCTGTCCAGCCTGGCCTTGAACACCGGAATTATTGTTGGAACTTGGTAGTTGTACCCTTATGAGGAATTTTTTTTTTTTAAAAAGTAGTAAAAAAAAAAAAAAAGAAAGAAAAAAAGAATAAGAATGTTTTTACCTTTTTTTTCATGGTAATTCCATTTAGCCCTGAATCACAACAAAGTTTAAAACCTAATAGGAAGCAAGACTGCTTACAAAGTTTTGTGGCCCCTGTATAAACGTGACCAAGTAACAGACTGCAATTGCAAGGAAGGTGTTTGGGGCTTAACAGCTTTCTTGGGTCTAGCCAAGCAAAAGCAGAAGGATAACTCTGCGGGAGACTGATGTGTCAACCTGACAGAGAGCTGGGCATAGCCAGGGCCAAACGCCTCCTTTCTGCCAGAGGAAATGGTGGTGGCAAGCAGCAGTGTCTCAGGAGGAGATGGGATGCACCACAGTCTGTACTGATCAAAGTATCCCTCTTGGAGCTGCTCCAGAGAGTTGGAGTTCAGCTTGTATGCCAAAGATGGTGCATTACAGCAGCTTGGCTGGTCATATATATGGATTTACTTTTTCATTGCAAAGTGAAAAAACTAACAGTGTCCATTTCCTTAACTTTTGTTGAGCATTTCAAGCTCAGGTGTTGAAAAGTGCTACAGAAGATAAACATAGAGACACAGTATTCTGAACATCACCTTAATCATCTCCAGAAGGTAGCACTTCAGGTTCACATTCTCATTGTCTTACTACTCTATCAGTGGAAAGCATGGGCACACATCACTTTGGAACTGGTAATGGTTTCTGTCTAATAGTATCAAGTTGCCTGGAAGAATAGCTTTTTCTCTTTGACACCTCGATAAAAGGAGCAACCCAGACACAAGTGGGGTTGAATGACAGAGTCATGATCTGGTTAGAGGCTAAACTGGCTATGTCACTAAGGCCAAGGTCTGACAGTCTGTTCCAAAAACTGTATTGCTAAGAACAACCCTAGGCTATTTAGTGATGCTGTACTCCACCTCCAAGTAGGATGTGCCTGTCATGCTGTGCCGCATGATACATTGCAGTTGGGTCAGTTAACCAATGTTTCAAGCTCATTAGTCATGTTGTTATTGATTTTATCAGGAAGGTAAACTGTTTCAGCTCAGCTGCTCAGTGCTTTTCAGAAAAATATTTCTACATGACATCTGATAAAGCGCGCTGTTGGGTATCTGCTGATGTTTTTTATGCATGACTTCAGTAATAGGTGACTGCTGCACTTGCTCTGTACCTGAAACCAAGTGGCCAAGGACAAGAAGAATTAAGACAAAAAAACTGCTCTCTCACCTACAGAGAGTAAATTATAAGCCCCTTGCTTTGCCCTTCCACTCTGGGAGAAGAGAGCAATGGTAATTTGCCTAGGAGAAGCATTGTAGCCTCCCTCTCTTTGGACACCTAGCCTGTCTGCCAGGTAGTGGCATCAGATAATGCATTGTAATGGATATAATGGGATAAATCTAAATTAAATTTTACGGAATTGGATACATTTTCAGAGTTGAGATCAGTTGAAGGATTTTCCCCTTAACAATCCTGCTTCCTTATTCAGAGGCTATTTTGGAAGCTACTTTTGAGGCTTGGAAGGTCATGTCGTAGCCAAATAACACACTAGCAGATACAGCTCTTGCTTTATAATCCTCTAGTTTTATTCAAAGTCATGCACACTTTGGAAAGTTCTGCTCTAGGGTTATGTACCCTGGCCTTGCTAATAACTTCATTTACATTGTCAAAGCAGTATGTTTGCAACTTGGTCAGCAGACAAGTTTTTCTCCTGGAAAGGTGAAATAAAGTCTTGTCCTCACAGTACTTCACTGTTGCTAATATAGTAAAATAATTCAATCCTTATTATTGTGCTCTAAGTTTGAAACCTGTGTCTCTGAGCAGCAAATGCATAATGGAGTATTGTGTCATGTGAGATACAAAGATTGGATCCTTGCTTATGCCTTGGTTATGCAAATCCATGTGCATGCCTGAATTTTGTGTTTACATAAATCTAGACCCCCAAGGGTTTATAAGCTTTAATTGCCAAATATGATTAACCTGACTTTTAAGTACTCGGGGGTGGAATCCTAAAAACTTTGTAAGCTTTAAGCCTGCTTTTACTGAAGCCATATTTCACCTGATAAATATCCAAAGCTTCCAAGGGCTTGCATGAGAATTAAGGATGCTCAGCAGTGCTGGAAGGAAAGTTGATGCTTTTAATAGGGTTTTTTTCAGGTCCATATTTAAGAACAGTGCAAATACTTTCCTATTCAAAATGTTATTTAATCAGATTCTTGGCACATTTTCAGTTCTGGGGCTGCCAGGTGAGTTAAATTGTTCAAACGGCAGAATGTTGGCAGAGGAACTTCATCACATATCAAAACCACAAACTCTTTTTTTTTGTTTCTAGGCTAACAGTGGTAGTTCAGAACTGCAAGAAATTATGAGAAGACGACAAGAAAAAATCAGTGCAGCTGCCACAGATTCAGGTGTGGAGTCCTTTGATGAAGGAAGCAGCCACTAAATATGTTTTCTCTTTTCCGTAATTCCATTGTCCATAGCATTATATCATCCAGCTTTGCTTTAGGAAGAAGTGAAAGGGGAGTGTCTTACTATATTGCAAACATAACTAACCACCATAAAGAAAATTTGCAGTAGTATCCACAGGATTCCTTGCTGCTGGCTTCTCATTGTTAAAAATGAACAGATGAGAAATTCAATGAAGGTTCCTGACAGGTGAAAATATTGGCACATGACTCATTCACAACCAAAAATGAGTTGTGGCTTGATGGAATTATATGGCAGACAAGCTGGAAGGTCTTTGTGATTCATGTGAGAGAAGCTGAGCTAGCAACTAAAAAGCATTTTAACCCTTCTGTAATAATAAGATTTTGAATTCCATCTCTTGCTGTAACGTGCAATTATGTCTTTTTGGCTCAGTCTTTCTTGTCATGCATTCAGCTGCAGGATGTTTACTTAAGCTGTTGATGCCGGTAATCAGAGAGGAAATGTTTGTAGAGAATGAACAGCAGCCCAGCTTAGACTGAATCTTTCTTGAATCACTCCCAAGATGTTTTATTACTAATGATGCTGCTTATAGTAAAATAATACTGTGTACCATGATTTTATCAATACTTCACCTGTGATGAACTGTAATATTGCATATGAAGGAATAACTAGAAAATTGTAACTCAAGTCAGCTCAAAGAGGTGGTGATCAGATCTGCTGTAGGTAGCCATGAAACAATTCACAATACTTTTTTTTTCAATATTACATTATTTTTTTAATAATACATTTTTTTTGTCTGTAACTTATCCCCTCAAAAGAGCAGTGTATAATCTAGACTTCTCTGTGTGTTGATCCCAGATATTAGGTTTTCCTTATGTAAAAAGCTATTATTCCCTTTATAAATGTAATCTGTTGGCAAAGTGGATTCCTGGAGGCAAAAGGGGAAAGAAAGAAAACATTCCTTCCAGCAAATATTATTTTTTGAAGCTCCAATGATTTTTGTCACAAAGTACTCTGTTATTTCACATGGTCATGTGATTTTATATATAATATATGTATAATATATTAATATATAATATCACTTAATTTAGACAAATTTAATCATCTAGTTTGATTAAGTTTCATAGTGCCTTTTTCACATGAATCAGCTTAAAGTCTGCAATAAATAGTATTTCTTGTCTGTTAAATAGTTGTATCTTTGTGGCTACAAAGATGGTATTGAAATAAGAAAGTGTTCTTGATTTTTGCCATTAGTTTGCTCTTCCTCTGTACAAGGGAAAGAAGAATCCTATTCATTTTTCATAAAAAAAAATTAAAATCTTAATAAAGGTGTTTAGTGCCATTTATTGTAAATGTCCCTACAAATGCTACTTCTGAGTGTTGGTTATGTGTCTATGTATATTTTTACATTTAATATATATTATTTATGTCTGTGGAAAGTGCATAGGTTCTACACCTGTCATTTAAATCTAGTCTTATCCAGAAAGGGGTCTAAAAGTGAAAAATCCCAAACTGAAGACTCCAACTGCTATAGCAGCCCCTAAGACATAGAATCTCATCTTACCCAGTGACAGGAATGGTGACTTTCAGTTCCTCTCTCGCTATAGGAAACATTTGAACCAGCTCACCTGAATAACTGCATCCATTCATCCTATATGTGTAGTTGTAGGGGGGAAGATTTTGTCTCACTGCCTGTCCTATAGTTAAAGGTCAAACCCAGGCTTCCAAAGGCTTGATATATTCTCTGATTCACATGTAAAACTTCCTATTCCCTACCCTGTTTAGTAAGCATCCATATCTCACCTGAAGAGTGTTCTGTTTATATCAGTCCTTGACTTTGGAAGCTGAAAGATTAAGAATATGAAAATCTGAAGCTACTTTTGCATAGATGCTTTATTACTTGTAAGTACAGGAGTAGGAAACTTTTTAAAAGGTCTTTGAAATTTCATATTTAAAAATCAGTGTCACTGTCTTTTCTCATGGAAAATCATAGAATGGTTTGGGTTGGAAGAGACCTTAAAGATCATCTAGTTTCAAACCCACTGTCACGGGCAGGAACACCTTCCACTAGACGGGTTGCTCTAAGCCCCATCCAACCTGGCCTTGAACACTGCCAAGGATGGGGCACCCACAGCTTCTCTGGGCAACCTGTGCCAGTACCTCACCACCCTCACAGTAAAGTGTTTCTTCCTTATGTCTAATCTAAATCTGTCCTCTTTCAGTTTAAAGCCATTCCACCTTGAACTATCACTACCAGCCCTTGTAAAAAGCCCTCTGCGACTTTCATATATATTCCCCTTTAGGTATTGGAAGGCTGCTATAAGGTCTCCCTAGAGCCTTCTCTTCAGGCTGAACAAGCCCAACATTCCCAGCCTGTCTTCAAAGGACATCCCTCTGATCACCTTCATGGCCCTCCTCTGGACTTGCTTCAACAGGTTGAATGCTGATTCTATATACCAATGTTAATTTCCAAAATATGCAGCCAATATTCATATTGCCTGCAAGCTTATTCTAGCATTCAGCATATGGTTTGCTTTTATGCAGGGGGCATGAGCTCTGAAGCATTTCAAACTTTGTGGAGTTTGGCATGCAGAGGTCTTAGAGGAAGCATCCATATTTCATCTCTGAGAGAAAAGAGATGGCTTCACAACTGTGGTTTTGGTGTTGGGTTTCTCTGTAGCTGTTGGCTGGCTCTTCCTATACAAGTTTGAACATGGTCAGTGTGCTCAGAGGCATCTTTAGAAATTCTGGGGAGGAAAAGATGAAAGGCCTTAGGGGATAAGCAGAATAATCCGGGGCTTGGAGGTGTTTTTTTCATTTGTTTCCATGGTCTTTCATTGTTTTTTAAGTTAACTACTAAGTACAACTCAACCTGTATTTTACCCTTTAACTTTGCTGAAGTAGACTTTATGATTTCTGCAAAACAGTCTGTAAGGTCTGAATGGCATTAATGCAGCTGTTTCCCTTTTTGCTGGAATTTCCTTGATGGTTTAAAGCACTGCAGAGAGCTTCACCCCTTTGCTGCACAGTTTCTGAAGTTTCAGCTTGTTTACAATTAGTAGTAATCAAAGAGATCTCATTTGGGGTTCCTCAAATGAAAATAAATGTTTTCTTCAACAACTTCAGTGTCTTAAATGAAAGCAGTAAGATGCAGTGTTTCATTCAAAATGTTTTCTTTAGGATTTGAGCAGTGAGGATATTTTTCTTTACATTAATATTTTAGAATGCCACGATACATGAAAAGTGTCATTGAAAAGAAAAGTGCCTTATTAGGTGTGGAAAAATGAATTGTGTTTGGTAATATAGGTACTACTTTACTATTTTACTGTGAATTGAGTCTGCCTTTTTAACAAGGTGGAGAGTGAGATTCTTAGCGGTGGATGTTCACTCAGCAGTGTTACACTCTCTAAGCATATACATTTTAATATTAGCAAGGCATTTCTTCCCACTCCTTTACTCTGCTCTCTTGGGATGCCATGGGACAGAAAACCACTGTGAAACTTCACGTTAAATTCAGAAAGAACACTTTCAGCCAATAGTGATGCATGGAACAGTTTAGTTACCATCTAGCCATTCAGATGTTAAACAGTGCTTTGCTCGGACAAATTGTGATCTATGAGTGAGATTTTATATACATTTTTATTGCTCCAAAGCATTGTGCTATATAAAAGTTAGCAGGCTTGGGGAAGCTGGGAAAGAAGTGCAGACTTCCTAATTATTGATATGTGCAAAAAAATGGTGGTTTATGGGGAAACAGGTATCAAAAATTATATGATACCCTGAAATGTGTAGAGCTTCCAGTGGCTTTGAGTGTATTCATCAGTGTTTGTCACACACTAAAAGTGTCCCTGGAAGTGCTTTGCTGGACAGTAACATCAGTCAGTACTTTGCCAGTTTAACTAAGGGAACAAACAGAAACCCATGAGTAACTGTATGATGCGCATTAAGGCTTTATAATTAGAAAATATGTAATTTGTGTTTGTTGTGGGAAGTGAAGGCATTTTGGGTTTTCCAAGTTTTTAGGACGTATACAGAAGCAAGCTACAGCTTGAATACCAGACCCTTGTTCAAGTGTGTATCTCCACTCATTTTCCTGGGCTGCATCTCATGCATAAGGGAAACATGATTATGAATGGGAATCCGTATTTCTGGCCAAGCTACTACTTTATAGAAACACATTTTTTCTATGATGTTTTTCCTCCACTGTGGAGTCTGTGCAATGTCTAAAACACAAACAGCCCCAAGTACTGAGTCTGATACATCAAGAGTATCTGAAGGATTATTTCTTTGCTCAGCCTCCCACCTTTGCATACAAGTAACAGTGTTATGTAAGGAAATTACAAACATAAGGGAATTTGTAAGTGTGCACTGGGTCCTGTGTTTAAATATTTTACAGACAGGTTGATTTTTTACTGCAGCTATGTTAAATATTTGCAAGTAAGTGCCTACTTAACTGACTTTAGCTCTTCAATATCTTTTTTCAATTTCTCTGCAGTTACATGCTTAGGGTGTAGCTTTGGCCTTTTACTAGTTCCAAAGCATCCATTATCAGGATATTAGTCTGTGCTTCTAGTTCTTAATAATAGTTGTAAATTCAAGACTGTGATGAAAGAAAACAGGGAGACTTCTGTATGCTTCCTAGCTACTACTGCTGCTTATCACAAAGGCAGCAAAGCTTAACTCCCCCTCATCCATGTCAACAGCACTAAATGTTATCTTCTCACAAGAAATGGCTGAAAGCAACAGCCTGAATGAAGCTACTGTTTTCACACAAGCCCTTTAAAGAGTTGGAAGTGGGAGGCAGGTGGTGTGACTGTGTGGTTAATGAGCCAATGGAAGGAAGTGCCATTTTGGTGCTTAAGATTATGCTGTTGAATATTTGCAAAGGGGCAATTTGTTGTCTTTAGGCACAGGTGTAAAATGAGGTAAAGCACATGTAAAGCTTCCCAACCTGTTCTTCATCCTTGTGTGAGGATGGAAGGAAACAGTTCTGAAGACACAGGTGTGTCAGGGCTCAGTGCACAGGTCATGCTGCGAGAGACAATGTTTTCACACATGGCTTTAAAATCTCCTTAGCTCTTCTGAAACATTTCCTTAGTTTTACTTGTTTGTTCCTTCCATGGCAGCATTCACAGCATGAGACAATGAGGAGAAAACCTGCCCTGATTGTGATTAATGGTCACTCACTGTGCAGTGCTGCTTTTACATACATCTGGGTCAGTAGATGCTGTCAGAGCAGCAGATCAATACAGAGCATCTATAATGTATGTCAGCAGAGCTATAGGCATGAAACCTGTAATTAAAAAAAAAAAAAACTATTACAAAACCTGAAGCTTCAGACAGCTTTACAGCTGTTGTGACTTGAGAATTTTATTTTGACATGTGCTGGAAACTATATCAACACGCAGTGTGAGTCCAAAACATTGTTCAAGGACTCGACTTCAAGGAAAGTGACAAGGTAAAGCCAAAAGTGTGACTTGTCGAGTCAGGCTAAAAGGCTCTGTATGAGTCTTCTAAAAGACAGGGTGTCACCCAGACTACTGAATTGCTTCAGTTACGTCTTGTACTCTGAGAGAGATGGTTTCCATTGCCATCCAAACACACCCAGTTATGCAGTTTTTGCATAGTATATAGGGTAGGAAAAGGGTTTTTTTCTGAAGGAGTTTTCATTGTAATTGATGTTGTGATTAAGTAGCTGTTAAAGGAAAAATACACACCTGTTACTGTGCAAATGGAATAATTTTTTGACATGCATCCAAAAACTGACCAGTGAATTGAAGCTGTTCAGGCAGTATCATTTGCACCAATGTGATTTTGGCATCTTTGCAGCAATCTTGTACCCTGTCATTTTCAGCCAACCTTCTCTTACAGCCAGCTCACACTGTGATATTTTGTGTGCATGAGGTATTTAAAAGAAATCCACTTATGCTGGACTGTGATACAGAGTAAATGTAGACTCAGTGGGCGATGGCCAGCAGGAGGGAGGAGGCAGTGGATGAGAAAGCAAGAACATTTGTGGTTGCTTTGGTTTTGTTGTTTTTTTTGGTGGTGTGGGTTTTTTCCCCCGTTAGTTCTTTATAGGAATTTGAACATACTTCTTTTCTGAGTAAATATATAGTAAAATGCTGAAATACTCATGAAAAAAAGCATGGAGGAAAGGTCAAAATGTCCAAAAGCTCATTTATAACTCTATCTTCTGTTGAAATTAGGCCGGACAAATCTTGCTGTTCCTACTGCAATGGCAAGCCCTCCAGTTGAGGCTCACTGGTGAAATAAAAGAGATGTGTAACATTGAAGCCTTTCTTGTTAGCAATCCACTCCCTAAAGACAGGGCTCTCCGCCCTTTTGGATCCACTTCTATGCAGATTATTTAGAGAAGTACCATCTCTGCTTCAGGATGGGGCTAGTGGCAATTGTGAAAATAGTAGATGCATGGAAAGGGAAGAGTGGGACAATTCATATCATACCCATTAATAATCAGAGGTAGAGTCCTGTTTCTTCAGTACCCTTCACAGGACCTGTTTTATTTAGGGGTTATTTTAAGAAGACTATGCCGTTTTGCATAATATATATGGAATAGTTTGAAGGAAATTTCCCATTGTAGCCAATATGACAATGAAGTAGATATTAAAGGAATATATACCTATTTACTTGCTAGTGGAATAACTCTTTGGAAGAAAAGAATGCAAGTATCTGAAGGAAGTTATCATGATCCTGGAAGTAGCTGAGGTACTGAACTACACCCTGGAATCCTGACAGGCAATAGCAGACCCCAGAAAGAGTGTACATAAAGCATATGCCAGGTGCATTTGCTGTTTTGCCAATAGTGACTTCTTCACAGGTAAGCAATCCAGTGTCTTTACTTTCAGTTCAAGTTTGTTTTGTTTACATTGAATACCATTGCTGCTAACTTCCAATGAGGTGACACAAAGCAACAGGTTACAAAAATGCCATCAATATCCCTTCTGACAGCATCCATGTCACAATACACAATGATGTACAGGAATTATACAAAGACAAAAAAAAATATATATATATAGCTAATTATTCTGACTAGAAATGAAACTGACAGCAAAAAAGATAAGAGCCCTGCCCTCACCCCGAAGCCCCTGCAGGAATCCATACTGATGCTTTGGCAGCCTTGTAAGCAATAAAGCAATAACCAGCCCTTCACATGCCAAAACCTTGTTTTTGTAACATAGTGAATTCCTGGCTTGGAGAAGTAGTTACATCTGTTAAAGCACTTTTTATTTTTATGTCCCACCCCCCACCTCAATCAGCTTCATGTTTTTTACACGGGGTTAGTACTTATTAAAAGTAATAAACAAATTAGGGGTATAGGCACCATAGACTCCTTGAAAGTTTAAATCTTATAGAGTAATGGAGTTTAAGAGATCTCAGGTTGAAATTCACCTGCCCTTCAATAAGATTCAGTAAAACAAGAGCCTGATCAGTGGCATTACTGAAAAGGCTGGATAAAAGAGTAGGCCCCTGCTTCGTTCATACTAGCACAGTCAAGAACCGAAACCATCCTGGCTCAGTGTTGGCTGTCTGCATCAGCTTCAGGCTTCATGTTTTGGATTTCTGCTCATCAGTCCATTCCTTGGGTCTTGTGCTCCCCCTAAACCCCATGTACATCGGTGCTGTAGGAAACAGTCAAATCTATTTACCCAGCAACTCCCCCCCACCCTCCCAGCCCCTTTTCTCTTCACAATCTCCAGATTTCTTCATGTATGTTCATGCCTTGCTATTCACTAATGAGGTATTATTAGATACTAACAATGCCTGCTCTCCTATGGACGTTAGCACAGACCAGTGACATGAAGAAAGCTCTTCAATCAA